>JAMKCH010000736.1:0-39690 GCA_023653785.1 Ophioderma brevispina
TCGGAGCGCTCGAGGTGGTGGATACAAAATGACAGAGGCGTCTTTTGACAAAGACTAATATAACAAAGCGCCATTATGAGTATCTTACGACAGAAAGAGGTGAGTTTTGAGCATTGACTTAAATTTCATCAGTACTGGCACTACGAATGGTTATAGGAATTGGTGTCCATGGATTAGGAGACGCCATGAAAAGGCCTGGCACCGGCACATTTATGTGTCCTAGGACCAATAGGAGTGAGACATGGTGGCAGAACGAGTTGTAACAAGACACGGGGGGGGGGGGGTGGGGGCACTTGTATTCCAAGTGGGGATATCATGCTCGTGTATGGCCCTCCCAAAACGTACCCTAAGCACGTATTGCACTTGGCAAGAAAAACACCTCGAGCACGATTGTGTGATTTTGCTACCCTAAACAGTACTTTGGCTTGGTTTTGCTACCTTAACAAGGTTTTGCGTTTAATTTTAAAACCCTAAGCAAGTCATTTGCATGGAGAGTTTAAAAATACCCATAAACAAGATTTGACATAATTTCTACCTAAACAAGTATGTTTATAAAATGTACCTTTAACCACTTACAGGCTATGGCTCTATTGGAAACTGGCCTGATAAAGGCAAATTTTTACAAATGATTTCATGAAGTTTTTTATTTCACTATTTTGTGTAAAAGCACCAATGGCGCATTATCTACAGCCTAATATGTCTAAAATTTAAATCAATAACATTTAAATTTCAAGCTTTTTAAAGTTGTCCTATTTCTTTGAAATAATGGGTCTTATCGGGTGTTGTAATTGAGTTTTTTCCCTGCATATTTAAGCCATTTCATTGAACTAAGTAACACCCGGACTAAAATATTCCCATGACTTATTTGCTTGACATAAATTAGAGGGGACAGACCCTAATTCTGTTCTACGCACACACACTGTTTAAAAATTCCGTAAAATTTAGAAAACAGAGTTTCCGTAAATTTACGGAAAATCTGTTTGCGAAAACCATGACATAAAAACCCAAAAAACATAAAAAAATTTTAATTTACGGAAATATTCAAAAATTTTGGCCGCAATATTGCCGGACTTTTTTTTTTTGGTTCCGGAATTTTAAAAATTCACGGAAAAAATTTGTTAAAATATTATTTTTTCCGTAATATGAGACAAATTTCTGTAAAATTACTGACAAAGTGCCGTTAAATTGATAGAAATTTCTGTAAAATTTACCAAAAAGAGATCTGGTAAATACGGCTGCCAGACATTTCCGTAAATTTACGGAATTTTTTTAACAGTGTAGGACTAATCTAACGCTCAGTCTTTAGTTTAGGAGACGGCAACGACATAGAGAAAATACGCTTAAAATAAGGCTGAAAAAGCGGTTAATCACTCGGGAAAACTATTATGTGAAATAGCAAGAAATCGGGAACAAAACCCACTATTTTCCAGCTTTCAATGGAATTTTTTACAAGTACTCAAAATAGCACACCCTAAACAATTATTTTGGACTGAAAGCATACCCTATTTGAATTTTTGACGATTTTTATACCCTAAAACAACGTGTACGCGCCGTTACATTGCTGATGTCAAACAACGACCCTAATTACGCGTTTTTGTACACGAGCATGTTATCACTTGGATACAAGTGGCCTCCCCGGGAGGAAACAGACCCGACTTGATCTACTGACAACAAGAACTTCACAAGCCCATTCGTGCCATGATAAAACATCTATAACAGAGTCTTGAATTAATACGATAATATATACGAAGCCATGACGTTTCTTCAACAGAGGGTATGTGGGCAAATATAGGATACTGGAATATGAGACAGACCCTTTTTGAAGCTTTTGGAATATGTGAGGTTCTTCGAATGGACTTTTTGCTTTCGACAATCCAAAGAGGTGAGGAAAATCCTCAGGATTGGCCGAAAATTATTGTCTTACTATTACCTTAATTACAAATTTGTTCTTTTTCAATCAATGACTACGGCGGTCCGGTAAGTACGTTATCCTGTTTTAAAAAGTGAAAAAGAAGTTGACGCAGCGTTTGAAAATTCTCAGATGGAATATAAAGAAGGCATTGTAGGAAAAAAGGGATGCGGCCCGTAGCGAATGTGTGGTACCTTTCCGGGTTTGCGAGCTCGAAGTACCCGACAAAAAACGTCAATTTTCGCGTAGGTTATATAGTCAGACCCAATACGATACATATCCAAAAACAAAAAATTAGTAAACGGACCCTCTGATGTAAAAAACTTCATAGAACCCCTTCTTTTTACGGAGATATTTGAGATGTCATTGCTGCATTCGCTAAGACGGACTGATAACGTTAATCTCTCGCCGACGTACTAATTTAGATAATCTCTCGAAGTCTGTGACAAGACTACACACTTTCCGACCGCCGTACAATTGTGCAGTGTTGGACATGAGGAGTTTGGCGCGGTGCAATGATGAGTGGAGCTTGATTACCTCACTGAATATGCAACAAATATTATTTTTTGTTTTTTATTTCAGAAACAGACCAAGCAGACGAATATATGCAAGCTCACGTAAAACGTCGCCAAGCAATCCAAGATGTATTTTGGGTGGAGGAGACCGGTGCTTGGTTGGATTTTGATCTTGAAACCATCTAGCAACATAGATGCGTTTTATCCCATCAAATTCATGCCATTGTGGCCAACTGCTATGCGCAAGGCAATGGGGAATCGAGTGAGGAGAGGTTGAAATATTTGAAGGTTAGCACTTTAATATCTAAAGCGTAAGAGCTGAAGCTTAGGATAGGTATCGGGTCGGGTCGTTCATCTCTCTCTCTCTCTCTCGCTCTCTCTCTCTCTCTCGTCTCTCTCTCTATTTAATTCATATCTGATATTTATATATTATATGTAACTCGTACGACCGGGGGTGGTAACACCCCCTAAAGGATGATTCCATGTCGGCACAAAAACGCAAACGATATGATTAAGATTTGTGTAACTGTAAGTTCATCCTTTCGGTCATTTTAGCAGAAAAGGAAATTACACCTGGGAGGGTCAGGGTGTCCAGTCAAAGTCGGAAGTTGAGGGGGGGGGGGGGTAGTTGCCCTGCCTTATTCTTACTGTGTAAAATGCCAAAAAAAAAGGATGAGTTTGTAAGACGATGGCTACTGTAAGCAAATACTGACAAATTGTATTTAGGTGAAAAACATGGTTTTGCTTATATGGCACCCACCATTATCAAATAAATACCACGATGCAGGAATGTAGCCCTGTTCAGGCGCTCTGCCAACTTCATTACTTGGTCACAAGTCTGAATAAATAATGTAACAGATCAGATTACGAGTGGAGCATATTGCCTTCCCTAAAACTAAAATTTATTAGATCGGATTTTCGCCATGGTATAGCTATTTAAGCAATACCGTTGCACATGTTCAATGGTTTCCAAGTAGCAAGTTCCAATATTAAGTCAACTCGGCAAGCGCCCTTGTTCAATCTGTCAAGCTTTTTCTCGTATTTAAAAGAATTTATAGGAGGTGTCGCCCTGAGTAGGATAGCACTGCACCTGACCACATTGTGTATTGGTCGTTTTATACCTGGACTAAGCGGCGCTCCTGGATCCAGTGTGTACAACAGATCAAAGGGCCTCTGCCAATTAAGTTCTGTATTTAATCTTTCTCTAGACAGGTAGTCCCTGCCCCTTCAATGCTAAAGAACGATTCACCTGCAATGCAATATTCATAAATATGTCAGAATAGGTGTCACTAATACAATACATGTGAAAGATAAAACAGCAAGTTTATTGTTCGTAGGCAGACAGCCTTGATCACGGCTAGCATGAATGGAAAACCTTGATTTTGGAGATATTTCAGATACGACACTATTATACACACCCTCAGTTATTTCGTCACTATGACGTTTACAAACTTGATGTTTGTACGTCATTTGAGAAAGGATGTAGCCTACAACTAATAGGCAAACAAGATGAGTTTGACCCTAAATTACCAAAAAGTCAAGGGACGTGGTACGTACCCCATGCACTCCCGGTCGGTAGTAGAAAACCCTTGATTGGATGAGGGTTAAGCCGTTGGTGTGGTCACTCAAGTATCAAGTATTATTTGTTCGATCCGTTGCTGCCAAACGACTCCCGCTAGTCCGTCCGTAAATAGATCGAATATTTTTAATCGCTGTCACCAAAGACCACTTTTGTTCTACTCTTCATAATAGGCCTATTTGGCAATTTTTTCGTAAAAAATAAACTTAAACTAAAGATAACTTTGAGCATAAAGAGAATAAAACAAGACGTGGGTGCATTGTCTCTTAAAAAAAAAAACTAAATAGCAAGTTGTATTTTAGGCCTGACATTGTTTAGATGTGTGATCTTCACTGATGTATCATCAAAACAGGATACTTCTTTCAGGACGGGTTGTTGCTAATATCCGGGGGATTCTCCATCTTTACTGAACACTGGTCAACAATGGATTATCCCAACGCATGGCCGCCATTACAGGAGATGGTTAATAAGGCTTTATCTTCAAGTAGTGTCAGAAGCTAGGGATTACGCATTTAACCTGGCTCAGAACTGGACCACGACCAATTTCGTGGCTTATCAAGAAATGGACGTTATGTTTGAAAAGGTCAATCTATGACATAACCACATTAGTCTATATCAAGGTTTGACCGTGTCGTCAATAGCAAAACAATACTAGCTAATTGTGTTGTAACCGAGGCTCTCATCATAAAAAGGAGTGGCTAGCAAGACAATTATTTTACAATAGTATCTGAATCTAAAAGTCCATAACAGACACCGTCGGGTACATGACATCTACAGGCTGTCCAAAAAAAATGTTAACATCTGAACACAGGCTTTTTTAATAAATAAAGTACATGGGTCTTTAGTTGATATGCTCTTAAAGCTAGCTAATAAGCTTTTATTTGCCGTTTCTTTCAATGCGATCTGTAGAAACAAAAGATATGCTTCGTCAAAAAAAGAGTACAAATTAGGATTGGTCCGATGCAGTGGTACATTTGTAAGTGGTGTGAAACACGTTTTGTAACCTATTCATATTTGGTAGATGGTGTTATTGATGGGAACCGAAACTATTGAAGAATGGGCAATCCATTTGAACTTCATTATTGTCATAAAGTGTGATTAATGTCTTTATGATCAGCAACTTCGTATTTTTCAAATTTTAATCAGTCAGTTAACTTTATAGCAGAGTTAGCCCTATCAAATCGCTCAAAATTACCCAGAAGTTAAACCAAACCAAAATAAAACCAAAAAACGGACGTTATTGGAGTCCCAAGAATCTTGATATATAGCAGAATAACAACAAAAACACGAAAGAAACAAAAAAAGAAAGAGGAACTTCTGATAATTAAGCATCATGGAGGCTAATAACGCAGGAGAATGGAAATAAAGGCATACAGATCCACGAACAGAAAAGCAAGAATCAGCCAACATTTCTCTTTTTAGAATGAAGTTGTGGTAGATCCAACGAAGAAAGGTCTGATAAATACCAGGGTGGCAGGATCTCGAGTCTTTCTTAAATTAAAAAAAAACACTGCAAATCTATTTTTTCTTTTAAGATGGAAAAAAGATGTGCTATGAAGCAAGTGTATCCTGTTGCATCATGCATTTAGTGTTCTCATGCAGAAATAGCGACCAAGTGATTTTGCCCCTATCCTAATTGAGAAGATATCGTTTGTATTTTACGTATCGGATTGGAATGAAATAAAGTGCTATTAAAGCTTATTTTATGGCTTAAGGATCCAAACAAAGACCCATGCTACTTTCTTTTTATCAAAATGTCGTCGTCGAGTGTAACATTTTTTTGGACAGCCGGTATAATGTTATAGCACCCCATCAATTGGCACTCTACGGACGGCCCGGAAAAGTATTTCCAACGGTGAGTCTGTGGCACTAGACTGCGAAAGATATTATCTAATTGATATGCGTGAGAGAATAATGTTACAGGTCCGTCATAGGACGTGTGCAAAGAACTAAATCTCAAATATCTCTGAAAACAAAGGAGTTCTGTGGATGTTTTTGCATCATAGGGGTCGTTGTTTTGAATAGGTATCGTAATTGAGTCTGAACATATAGAACATAGCGAGAAAAATTTAGCATTTTTTCGGTTACTTCGGTGCTCGCAAGACACGGAAAAAGTAAACAAACGCAATCGCTAAGGTCGCATCCATTTTTCCTACAATACCTTTCGATATTTTTCCAAAGTCTGTTCCATATCTGTTCATGTCATTGTTTCCATTCAATTGCATTCACCTACTTGACAATTGAAGTATACTGTTCGAAGTCAAATTGTTAGGAATGAAATGTTGGTTGAATTTTCATTATTCAAACACCATAATGGCATTTCTCTGAAAAAATCTAAAAGAAAAATGGTTTGCTGTTTATAAAAATGGGGAAAAAATAAAACTACTAAATAAAAACCAAAATAAGGGGAAGCACCCTGCTTATGATTTGAGGTTGCCAAAAAAGATATATATTTTCCAAGTTCATCTACTAAAACCAGCTGTTGAACAGATGCTTCTTTAGGATTTTAATGTTAATTTATAATTTAAAAAAAAAAAAAAAAAAAAAAAAAAAAAAAACAAGAAAACGTTAACAAATACAATACTTGGCCAGCGTCTAAAGTAAATCGTATGATAGCAATACACTGGTTACGGTTACAATATTTATACTAAACCAAAATGGCATCATACAAGTTGATTGTTATGATTGTTATGATTATAGCCGAAAACTTGCAAAATTACAAGTATTATTTAGTGGTGTGGCCTCTGCAAAAAAAGATTGCAGTGTTAATGCCCCCATGAACTCCTATGTCCGAGGACATTTGGAAAGTCTACCCTCTTTCATTGTTTGCTTTTTTCTTATAATTATGTTTGCAGTATGATGTTGAAAAACAAGGCGGGCCTGAGACAGGAGGACGTATAATTTGGAGAAGTAAATATTCCATAATTAAAAGAAAAAAAAAAATTAAGTATAAATAAAAGGAATACCATAAAATGTAACATAACGTTTTGTTTGTTTCACTTAAGAGATTATCTGGTGAGCCTGTGACGTGTTACATTTTACTAGTTTCCTGAGGCTGGCTTGGCGGGAACCAATGGCGTAATGATCACCCTTCTGGACAAATACGGCGATAGGTTAACGTCCGCTGCATGAAGATACTGGATTAGGATTGAGAGTCATTGTTTTATTCTCCCTAAGATGCATTTTATACTTTAAAATGACAGTTGGGTCACGCCACCTCTCAGATCATATTTCTTAGAAAAACAACAAAGCAATGATTATGTATGTTGCTGTCCTGCTTTTAAAAGAAATCCGCCAAGGACCATTATTGCCAGGTGCACACCAAGGGTGGCAGTGATATCAATACTACCTATATATATTATATATTTTTTGCAGTTTTCACACAATGAAACGCACAATTATTTTTAAAAGAATGGAAGTGATTTGACAGCCTGTCTCAAAAAATGGACAATCAAAACCCGATTTTTTTTCAATATTATATCTAAACAAAGTAAGTTGTTTTGTATAGCACAGTCAAGACAAAAGACCAGGTTTCCAGGATTTTTTGTTTCATCTTAAATTTGCTTATTTCAATCGAGAGATAACACCAGTTTAATGCGAACACAAAAATCGAGTTTGTGCCACTTTCTGGTTGAGTGAAAACGGTGAAACGAATTAGTTAAACATAAGTTATTCACACTTGAACAGATATTGAAATTATTTAAAAAAAAGATTAACATTCATAAAGAAACTCAAAAGATACAGGATACAGTTAACGTAATGGTGGAAGTTATAATCGCTAAGTTCTGGCTTTAAGATTTAGTGATAACATTCGACATACTGTTGTTTTCAGGAAGAGAACCATGAGTGTACAGCCGGCGTTACAGCAACCTGGCGGAGAGAGTTTCTATGGCCTTGAAGTATCATGAAACGGAAATTCCTACCACACTTTGATTCTTTGGCTTCCAAATTCAAATTTTTATTGACTCAAAATTAGAAAATGCACAAAGAAAGTGCAATATTTTAAACATTCTTTTAATTTGAGTGTTATTTTGGTTGCCAATTTTACATTCTTTCTGGCATGATTTAACAAATACCATCTTTAATAATGGCAAAGCTCCATTTCCTTGACGTGAAATAAATATTGGTATGGTTGTTATTTATGAAGGAAGATTTTTATAATGAACTCCCACCCCCGTTATGTTGACTATTAAAACTTGTGTCGATAAAACAGACTTCCTTTGTTTACTAAATTTAATCGTGTTCTTTTGTCATTGCAATCTTTGGTGAGCTTCAACACAGCATGGCATACCTGGGCGAAACAACTCTGCCATGCATCAAATGACACAAAATCGATTTTGGTATATCGCACTAAAATTGACGAGATCTCTGGATTGACAAAGGCAAATGAGATGAACAAAAAATCGTTGGAAGGCCTGGTCTTTATTCTTTAATTTAATAGTCAAGTACGAATTACTCAGTTTGAAAATTTCATATTTAACCAATTTTTTTTTTCTGATTGTACCACTTTTTTGAGACCAGGCTGTAGTAATGGATTAAATCAGTATGGTACGAATATTTGTGTTTATACAGGACATACTGGCGTTCCTTTGCTTTAATGCTTGCAAAGAACACAAATCTTCAAGAAAACATTTTTGTCGAAGAATGCAATTGATGCTACTTTATGATGGCGTCATAGATAATTTTGACAATTTCCTCTGTACACCTCAGTCAAAGAGAAGATCTGCCAATGGCAAGTTCGCCATGCTTGCAACTCGGGCTGCATTGTGTGTGTCGTCAATACTGGGCACGCTCCAAGTATCATAATCATGGCGGTTTTTCCCGCGCATGTCGAGTTTCAGCCGCTTGTGTATCGAGGTTTCCTCGCCATATGTCGAAGGGTGCAGAGTTATATGTCGAGTTGAACAGTTGCTACTGTCCAGTTTGCCCTATATACATAGATTGTGCTCTCTATATGGTGAGTTTGACATAAATCATGTCCAGATTACGCTCACCGTATCAAATCATGGCGAGGTTTCCCGCGAATGTCGAGTTTCACGCGTGTGTATCGAGGTTTCCTCGCCATATGTCGAGTGTGACGCGTTATATGTCGAGTTTACCAGGCCTCTAGTCCAGTTTGCCCTCTATACAGAGACGTTTTGCTCTCTATATGGTGAGGTTTGACATAAATCATGGCCAGCTTCAAAAATCTGGACATGCTGTATTCTGGACATTGATTTATGAAATCGGCACATAGAGTTCAAAACTGGCGAGTGCAGCGCTGTAAACTCGACATTTAGCGGGGTAAACTCGATATACAGTGCATTAAACTCGCCATGATTTGATGAGCGTGGAGAGTGCCATACGTCAACGTTGTTGAGCCAGTGCATGCACATTATGACCATCATCTGTGACATCAGCAATGAAATGAATCCAACTAAACACACCCCACTTCTTTGTTACTGCACAGCGTGTGCACGGAGACACATTGGTGTATGGAGATGATAGAGATGATTAGCTTGATAATTTAGACAAATTAAATCACCATATCACGTTGGGGAAAAAATTAGACCGTGAAAACGATCGGTAGAAATTTAACAAGCCAATAAAGTACATACATTTTAATGCAAATGCTTTGTTATTAATACAGACCAATGAGTGACCATCATTGCCCCATTAAACGTACAATTGCTTAACTTTGTGCAAACGTTTGTCTTCGCTGTTTAATTTGAACAACGTATTTTATATTGGTGCTACAAGTGAATATTGATTGTCTTGAGAAAGATACACGCCCTCCCATATTTGGTAATTCCCCGACCGATAATCTGCTCGGAGTAATTCCTGGTCCGTCACTACGCCAAACTGCATTTTTCACGCAACGTTGAGTCCAAAAATTTCTGATTGAATCTTGACGCAATTTTTTACTCAAAACGCTTTACTCCCACACAAATAATACAAATCTATAATCTACAAATAATAGTTTGTAGCTACATCACAAAATATGTTCAAGTAGCTACTCTGGGAGTCTGGGTAATATTAAAAAATAATCATATATGCCTCGCAATATGGTGTCAAAGTCTCCATATTATCGTATATTAAACTTTCCCTGGATACCCGTGGGAAAATCGATAGCTGCTTTATGCATATTTACATCGTTAATCTGTATTTTCATATTTATGTTTATTATTTTTTTTACCTTCTTCTCGGAAGTCCTGGACCTCCAACATGAACATTTCTGTGTATAATATCGATCTCTTCTATCATGTATATGAAGGATAAAACTACAGATGATACATTTGTTGGCCAATTTTTGAATTTCCCGCTGACATATTATGACTGATGTGTTTACAAAACAATCTTGTCAATGGCGAATTCCCTATGGAAAATACGTAGAACGCCACACACAACACACACAAGCATGCAGGTTTGAGTCAATTTGATCTCCTGTCTACTCCTCTCCTGCGTTCAATTCCACCAGTATAGCGATAAATGTTGGTTGACTAGCTTCTTTGATCTTTGTAGATTGCTTATATTAATTCCCAGCTTCGTGGGACAGAAATATGAAAAATCCGGTTTTTTTTAGAGCGGTTTTACACTGGAACATCCACAACTCACGATGAAATCTCTGCGTGCAGCGGTCGTGTAATCCACAGACCGCGGCATGATTAGACTTGTTTTGGGTTTTTTTTCAGTTTGACAATAGGTAGCACTTATTCCTGCCAGTTCCTTGCCGCGTAAACTGCCATCTATCAGGTTAATTCAGTCTTCGACCGGTCAGAGGGTTCCTGACATCCACATTTTTACTGGGGTTTGTGTAAAAACAATCTAGTCGCAGTTTGACATGACTTGTTTTTAGGGACCAAAATGCGTTCAATTGTTAAGGGTCACGCTAAGCTTTTCATGAATCTTACTGGATATTCCATCTGGGGCTACTTATATGGAACATTGTTCAAACTGTGTTTGTTCATTAATAGATGTGTATATATATCGTCGCGGGCGGGAAAAACTCATAGTACTCCAGAGGTCAATGCAAAACCACCTATGTAAAAATGGGCCCCGGGCTCAAACCTCATATGTGATTTTGGTCACATCGGGTTCTAGTTTGAATTTCAAAGCAATATATCGTTAAATCATATGGCAGTTTATTTAGAATCTAGAATAAATAATTATCTAATATTTTTAGAAAGGAAAACCTTTCTTGTGCAAGGAATGTGCAGCAAATTATTCAGTTTTTGGTGTCTCCCGAAAATGTTAACATATGAGGTTGTCATGTTACCGTTTTTACTACATGTGAGGGGTTGCTCTTAAAGGTCAAATGCACATATGATGGTTTTCCAGACCAGGACGATATATATCGATAATATAATATATATATATATAGTATAGATATTATATATATAATGAATATATATATATATATATATGAGAGATATATATAAATTACCAAGTATAGACCTCTGGAAAGGCAACCGTTAATACTCTGAGTTTCACGGCAATACCTCACTTCGATTACCGGGTATCCGATTTTCAGCGGATGATGACTCACAGTCGTGTCTTAACAGAGCATGTATGTATTACAGCCATGGTGTCAGACTGAGGGCATTTCCAGAACTGGTCTGTACTTTTCAAATGTCGAGAGTGCTCAACCACTACGAATAGTGGGGGCGAGTAGTGGTTGAGCACTCTCGACTATTGGAAAAGTACAGACCGTGCTGGAAAGCCTAGTCGTGACACACCATGGCATGTATATACATACATGCCTTTCTGGTAAGACAAGACTGTGAGTTCATCATCCGTCTGAATCTCGTATACCGGTGATCGACGTGAGGGTATGCCGTGAAAACTCGAGTAACGGGTGCTTTCCAGAGGTCTCTATTAATTTGTAATTTATTTACGCTTCTACTGTAATTGGGATGAGAACTCTTAATTACAAAGATAGGCACCTGAAATAATACTGTTTAGATGATGTTATCTATATAATATATATATATATATAGATATATATATATAATATATAATATATATATATATATATAATATATATATATATATATTATATCTTATTTTCAATTATGGACTCCGTGATTGCTCAATTGTTCAAACGCTTCCTTCGTTCGTGCAGGACTCCCCACGCTTCCTCACGCAATAATTGAGAAGATTAGATTCCCTAACGAAAGCAACGACGTTTTCTGTTCACAATGGATGTTCAGTCTTTATACACTCAATTCCTCATGACGAGTCCTGAACGCCCTCAGGATTACTACCTGGATAAAGTGAGATCTCACCTAATTCCAGGCGCGAATCCAGGGAGGGGGCGGAGGGGAGCGCCGCCCACGGGTTGATAATCTGCAATTCTTGACAAAATCAGGCCGATTTGAGCCATTTGCGACCAGTTTCAGCCTTTCAGCCCCCGGTAATTTTGACATTTTCAAATCATGGATCCGCCATTGATTTCCACACCACCTTCTCCGTCTCACTGAAATTGTTTCACAACAATACATTTCACTTCAACAATCGGTTTTTTGCAAGGGCAAAGGTTGCAATGGGAACCAAAATGGTTGCGCAATAGCCTGTCTCACTTTGGGTTATATTGAACAACGCTTGTTCAATCATCTTGGTGGTAAAGCCCCTGCTGTACAAACGTACATCGATGAATTATTGTGCAGTAACGTAGTCTCGAAGACTTTGTGATTTTATGATACTGTCTCTACCTTCACCCGTTTGTAAAATATACACATGATATTTCCAAAGTTACGTCAGTTTTGATCCTCAAACTCTTCATCCATGCTGATACTATCAGATCATATCTATTTTAAGCCAACATACTCCATAACTATGGTTGTATTCTCACAGCCACCACCTGCATGCAAAAACTCAATCCTATCCCAACCCTCAGTGCTAAACGTATCTCTTACCAAGATGATGCTTGCCAAAGCATCTGTGAAATCACCAAGTCTTTGAAGACCGTGATTACCGCCAGAAATCACCAAAACCGCCAACCAAAGATTTGCACGTTACAGAACTACTGCACTCAAGAACACTGACCGTGTTAACTGTGACTGATCCCCCTGTTCTTCCTTCCACCCATCTATCCACCCTATCGCAGGACCAATATCCAGAACTACAAAAGTCTTATGTGATCCTTCCACCAAAGACATTGGTACCGACGTTCCCATAACTGCTTACAAAAGAGATAGGAACATTTCTAATCATTTGTGGTGCCTTTCACCCCCATTCTTCTGCTACCGATATTGGCACTTTTCCTTGATAGGCCGATGGCCACTGAATAAAACATATACTTAAAATGGGGAATGTCGGACCTTTAGCACCTAGATTCGATATTAACTTACCGCTAGCGCCACCCTTGAATCTATATATATCTATATAGTAATATATATATATATTATATATTATATATATAATATAGATTCTATAATAGCAGTGTACATGGGAGAAAATCATCACCACGTGAAGTGTCCTATGGGTACAGACAAGGATCAGTTTATGTTTTGGTATGACTGGGACAAGAGATTTAAAATTATTAGTTGATGAAAATCGATCATGAATAATATTATTCACCCCAGGGTGATCTTCATTTTATCAGTTTGTAGGAATTTAGCTATAAGGTTTATAGTTTATATCAACCCCGACAATGTGCTTTGTATGTTGGTACATTATTCAACTGAACTGGAACGTCGTGAGATTTTAATTTTTAATTTATATATGAAACACACAGGCTTTTTATCAATTCGTTTATATCACAAGTGACTTTCCCTGGTTGTATTGTTTTGACTCCGCCCACCAGGGAGGTGGTTCCGTAAAGACTTTGCCCCAGTTGAGCAAAAGTGCAATTAAAACACAGTTAAGGTAAAACTAGTCAGTTGCCATCATTAAGAGCTAACATCGCCGAAAAATTCATTTATTCCTTACCATACTTAGCCCAAATTGGAATTCGCTATTTTCTGTCGAAAATGCTAATTTTGCCAAAATTTGCGGAACTTATGAAGTCATTATGACGCCAGAATGTTGAAAGAAGAGGACCATAGAGATCCAATGGGTATGAAAATCCTAAAGCATCAGGAGCGTAACACTTAAGTGACCAAGGGGTTTTCATTCCCGTGGTTGCCCGGGGGGGGGGGGGGCATGGGACCCCCTAAGGAAACCAATTCCCGGGGACTTTTGCACGAATTTATACCACATGTAAGGGTCAAAGACAACAACAAATCATCAATTAAACATGAAATTTGTTATTTTGGCTGGCAAATAGGGGCAAAAATTGTTTTTCAAAACACGCGAAAATTGGGAAAAAGACGGAAAATTCAAATGAACCTTGCGCTGACATCACAAACATTTGCAACTTATTTTATGTGATATCTACTCTAGATGACCAAATTAGCATCGATTTAACACAAAACAGCAGTTTTAAGGAATCTTCTAAGTTTTGAGGGGTTAGCCAAAATACACGTCATTTTCCCATAGGGGAGTTTTGTACAGTAAGGGTTTGTCAACGTACATGATTGGAAATTGTTTGTTTTCAGCACATTATATAAGGAGTTCAATATTTTTTAATGTTACTAATAAGTGTTTACTTACATGTATGTGCGGACTTATATCAGGAAAAAAGAAATTGCTTTGGTTCTTGTTCTTATTTTTAAAAATATGCTCAGATGACTTCCGTTAGTGCCCAAGGGGGGGGGGGTCCATGGGACCCCCACTAATTAACTCATTAACGGCTTGGCCGATTTTAATTATTTTGGTATGAAAAGAAGCGCATTTAAAAGTCAGACAATTACAAAAAAATTCGGCGCAAAAATCCCACGCGTAAAGCGGCCAGCGCGAAAGCAAATTTTTTGGTCCATAGGAACCCCCCTTGGTCACTTAAGTGTTAATAACGAAATCTCGAGGGAGGAAGTAACCACCTCTTTAGCAAACCGTGTTACAAAATAAGGCTTACAGATTGCATGTAAAGCTGATCGTAGGCACACAAGGACCTGGCAGGACAGGCGGTGGCGGCCAAGCTTCTTCATAGCGCAAGGATGCCGAACGAGTTCATGGACGAAGCCTGGAACAGTGGACGGAATTTGAAGTCACTGTGAGAGTTTATAAATAGATCAGTGAGGGGCGAGTGGGAATTCCCGTAACCGGAGCCGCGACCGTGTAAATTGCCTTGCGTTAGTCGGTGGTGTATAATTGTGCTGCAAAAACAAAGTCTCAAATAGTTTAAAAGACATGACATGAGAGGATTGCTAACAGAAGAGTCAACGAATGCATTCACGGTTGTGCATTGGCTACCCTGGGGCTACCTTGTACCGGGGCCGGGTACATGGTCCGCAGCTATAAATGGCGGTGACCCTGCGATTGAACATGAAGTCAAGCGAGCCTGTTCACAATGGATCCCGTGTGTACCGTTATTAATACCAAAAAATACTAGACTGGAGTTGAGTCTTCAACTCAACGGATTTGGATGTGGAAAAATATGATATCAACCATATTTTCGGACTTTAGAATATTTGTCAAGTTTAGTGATTACGTGCCTAAACCTATGGGGACGGCAAAAACGACGCTATCTTGGCCGGCCCCCCCTGTGGCAGGATAAGCAGAGAGAAGCGCCCTCAATAGTTGTAACTAGGCTGATGAATTGTCATTTTGCGATATTGCGTGTACATAAGACTCGGTTTTCATGCTTTCCTCTAAATTGCCATAACAAGCTAGAAACGTGAAAAAAAAAAAAAAAACTCTCAGCACAGGGAAATTCTGTTGGACTATTACATAATACTAATCCTTGTGCTAAGTTTTGTTCATGGCTAACAATACAAGTGTGTTCTGGTATGCAGTGTACTTTGTTCTAGTAGAGTAAGCACAAAGCTATTATGCTTTGGAATGTATTGGGGAGGTCAAACTATGTATAGTACAATGTTTATGCTCTTCTTTTCTATTTTATGCAGCCTCGATGGAGAAATTGTTTGAAATGACCCCTCCCCCCAAGAACGGGAAAGCCACGTACAGGGTAGATAGATATTATCATGCACATCAACATAATAAGTCTCTTTCCCGTTGGGGGGGGGGGGTTGTATAACAAAACTTTGATGTCCCATTTAAGTCTACACTTAAAATTAAATTCCTCTAAAAGTGCCATTTTTTTCAAAATATGAACATTTCGTGTTTTTCAAAGTTCGGATCAGAAAACCTCACATTTAGAGTTATATGATTTGTGAAAATAAATTCCAGATAACGCAATGTCAAAACTGAGGGCGCTTATCTCTGCTTATCCTGCCAGGTGCTTTACACAGCATCATTTATATAATGTTATTGCTCGGTTGGCTGACCTATCGTGAACCCGGTTGAAATATGTAATGGGGCAAATGCGCAAACACGTCCCTTCAGTTGGAAACGGTAGCAAATTTGGTTGGATATGCAACAGACGCCGACTCATCAATTTATATAGCCTAGTCTTAAAATGAACGTGTAGAAAAACAGAGAGTGCTTTCACATTGTAGCAGCCTTCACCATGGTGGTTGTACAATGTTTAATACTGATGATAATTTGCAAGGTGTCATCTGGCCAAAGTTTAACTGATGCACGACCGTGTGAAAGGTAAGCCTCAAAAAGCTATAAACTATATCGTTCTGCAATTTCGAAAAGCTGAACCACTTCGTCCGTTATAGCACTAGTTAAAGATAAAAAAAATGCTTGTATTGTATTATTTTTCTATAGACAGTTAACTTTATATCTTATGTGAATTTCCTTTTATAGTAAAATTTTCTGCTATGGCCCATTGCTTAAAGCAGCACAAACTGCTAACATTTTCAATGATTCCAAGACTTTCGTAGATTTACATCTCAAGTATAACCCAGGTAAGCACTATATTTGGTAGTGGTGATGGTTGTGGTTCTTGATGATATTGATGATATTGATGATGATGATGATGATGATGATGATGATGATGATGATGATGATGATGATGATGATGATGATGATGATGACGACGACGATGACGATGAGGATGATGATGATGATGATGATGATGATGATAATGATGATGACGATGATGATTAGGAGTAGTAGTAGTAGCAGTAGCAGTAGTAGTAGTAGTAATAGTAGTAGTAGTAGTAGTAGTAGTAGTAGCAGTAGCAGCAGCAGCAGCAGCAGCAGCAGCAGCAGCAGCAGCAGCAGCAACAACAGTAGCAGCAGGAAGATGAAGAGGAGGCGGAGGAATGGACCAAACCGATTAAGTAGGACCAAAAAGTAACTCGGGCTTGATACATCAATAAATATTAGTTATCATTTGAATTTGAAAGTAATAGCATAAGCCTACATGCATGAGCAAACGTCAAAGGTCACATATATTCAAACAATAAGATGAGTAGTATGGTGAGTTGATCTAAAAACAATTATTAGAAGTAATAGTAGTATGAAAGGGCGATCGCAAGACTATTGTGATAATGCTAGTTGTATTTTTATTGTCACATGATTCTGTTTTCTCTATGTAGATGTTGTACTGACTGCTTTCAATGAATTACCAGACCCAAATAATCCCAACACAATGCGAAACTTTGTCGACACTTACTTTGACGGACCTAATCTAGAATTCGAGGACTGGATTCCTCCCGATTGGAAACCAAGGTAGATAGACCGAGACTGAGAAACGAATAATACAAATATTGGCACTAGCTTTTTTAAAGGCACTATCGGTGAATTGATAATCAGAAAAATCCAAAGAAAAAAAAAAAAGTCATCAAAAATAGATTTTTGCCTACTGTGGAAGTTTAGATATCCTACACTTACCAACAAGTGATAAAACCAAAGGCAACCTATTCAGGACAAATCGGATATTTTGTCGATACTGTCCCTACGGGACACTTACATGTAATTGAATCGAGGTATATCGACGATATTCCTGCATGTATTTATTCCTTCTGTTCCTTTGGGTTGGAAAAATAAGTAGCATTCTTAGACGTACCGTCATTTTAAGCTATTTTAACCAAATTTAACATATGTGCCTCTTTCGGATAAATCACTAATAGTGTTTTTAAAGCAATATTAGCAATTTTGACGAAGCCCCCAATTTTCAAAATTTGATATTTTTGCCCGTATGTTGGGTAATTGTTACAAAACTACACCTGCGACGAGAATGCCTAAAAAATGGTATTTATCATAAATGAGCGATTTTTGTCATTAGAATTGGAAATTTAAGTTGCTGTCCGTCAATGAGAAATCGTGCACCTCGAGAAAATAACCTAACTGATTTGCCTGAAACCATACAAAAAGAAGGATGAGCGTAGCACGTAAATGGCACTATTCCGGCATTTCACATTTCAGCAGCCGTTGAATATTATCTGATCCCGATAATAATATTCTAATTACAAAATCCTTCTTTGTGAGGACACAGAACATTTTCGAGCTTAACCATTCAAGGTATGGTTTATAGCCAGTACCACTTGCAACCCTGTAAAAATGTCAATTTTTTTGAAAAATTGTGGGGCGCTCTTCAAAAAATGTCTATATTGCTTTAATAGAAGGGAGGCATCCTAATTACGAAGGGAGGATGGGAATCTGAGGAGAACGAGACAGAATATTTTTGGAAGAGGAAGCGGAGGAACCCTGACCATTTTCATCAAGGAAAGAAAAAGAATCAAAATTAATATCAAAACAAAGGAGGAATGCGACATTTTTAACCAGAAGTAGGAAGAATGCGGAAATCGGCACTGTGTTCAAAAAAATATGATGAAAGTCTTCATATCCTATCCTAGATAAATAATGACGTTCCCTTAATGTAAACTTATTTCTGACGGTAACTCATTGCATGGTGATCATTCAACTGAGTGTAACTTAACACGATGTACATTCGTTTGAACGTGACATAATATTATTGCTGAGTCACAATATTGTAGCGATACGTAAGTACCTTTTTTACGATGCAAACAATAAAGAAAGAAAAGTATATAGACGAAAAGCGTCACCCCCCATTCCAAAGAAATTCCAGCAACATTTGAAATGAAAAGCGTGAAAGATATGAGAGCGCTAAGTTATTACACACCAATGCATGTTATATGTGTGTGTGTGTTTCCTTCTTTTTTTAATGATTGAGGGCATATAAGAAGGAGTAATGTACATCATGAGCACGTATTCCAAAGAATACTACTAATTAAACACTTTTCTTAAAACCATTTAGTATTAGAAAAATCAAATGTTACTACTTGAATCTGAAATGGCTCATTGACCTATTCATTTTGGTCTATTTATAGGTCAAGATAAGGCTCTATCAAGGTAAGCGCTCGCCCCAGTGTTATGCTCATCAATGCGAAGCGTGCGTTCGAGCACTGTGAGATTCAGCTATCTTGTAATTTCCCTGGAAAGAAATTTAACCGCTTGGTTGTCCGATTTTACCCATGCGATATTTGGGCGCTGGTCCCGGCTGCGGATGGTTATCTCATGTATGGTTGGAAAAGGGAAAGCGTGATCCCGATCTGCTGATCTTGAAATGATGCTACATGGTTTATGGTATGGTTGGGCCACAGTGATCAGCGGCATTTGTGAAAGCGCTTAGAGGCAAATGGCATAAGGCGCTATATAAATCTCTGCTAGTATTGTATTATTATTATGATTATTAATTAGGGGTAATTACGGAGATTTTTTTGTAACTGTGTGACTCTTAAAATGCGTCTAATACAATAAAAAATTAAAATTAAAACTGGCCGTACCTCAATTGGTAATGCAAGTGGTGTAAATAATTAAATGGTTATATGAATAATAAACCCTTATGTGCTAATACAAAACATTGTGGGGATATGAAACCGTTAGTGTCAAAACTTCTTGGAAATATGTATTTTGTAAACAACCCATAAAAATAGCCCGAAAGGATTGCTAGCTAGTATTGTAGCTTATATAAGATATGTCTTCTTGAGTAGATAATGAATAAAAGTAGTTTCCAAAGTGTTTGATACATGTATAATTACTTGCATTATTGCCCATTTTTCTGTGTCTAGAAACAATGATTTTCCTTAATTTACAGCTTCAATTCCTTTTTGCTGGTTCTTGTTGGTTATAACCCCCCCTTTCACATGTGATAGAAATTTCGTGTAAAACTTCCTTCGGATAGAGGTCCATAGACCCCTTCAACACTAACGGGCGTATAAAAAATCGATACATGATAAATGAAAAACAAAGAACGATGTTAAGTTTTTTTTCTAATCAAGTCCGATGGAATTCTTACAAAAAATCAAAGACGAAAACCTGAGAGAATGGGCCGAAGAAGTACAATATTTTTGAGGAATTAGGGAGGAAGGTAAGATACCGTTATTAAAAGTTTCAAGTTAAAACAGAGTATTGTATGAAAACTGTTGTGTGTCCTGTAGCCGAGTATATGGGATAGCCAGCGCTTAGATCCATAGACCTTACAATCCCCAGTCCCCAGAGGAAAATCTGCCGACGATCACCCAAACGTGAGGTAGCGGTATTTTCCTGTTAGATCTAGGAGCATATGTTGATTATCTAAGTTGAGTTAAGACAGATAACAGGATGTCAAGATAAAAACGGTGATTTTTAAAATAATTGTTTATAACATTTTACTGTTGGACATGTTTAGGCCAATTGTTAAGAATTCCAGAAAATATTGATGTTTTTAGCAATTAAGACAGCTGCATACTCCCATTTGAACGCAAAAAAAGTCCAAAAGTCCAAAATTTATTACAAATAATCAATTCCGCATCACATCTTCCTGGGTTGTAGTCGCCCATGTCATAGTGTGGGTTTGGTGGTGTATTCCCGTAGGCTTGTCAATCTAAAATTGGATTTCATTGGGTTTTTTCAATAGTAACCTGAACTGTCAAAAATGATGGGGTGCAAATGTTCGGACTGATGCCCCAAGGGGGGAAATGTTAGGCAAGGGAAAAATTTAAATTTTTTCGAGTCAAATTGTGTTTTAATGTACACAAGCGCGTTTCGCTCCTCATAAGGGTTACAAAAATATATATTTGTTTAGGTTGCAACATTTAGTTAAAGCGCATAGCTCCAGTAATGGCTTCAAGGTCACCCGAGGGGAAATGCTCGATGTTGTTGACAGTGGTGTCAAATGATTCCTTTTGTCGTAACACTGAAACCGAAAATGCCTTTTAATTATTGATTTTTTTGTATCACACCATTTGCGACATTCAGGGAAAGTTCTGGTGCCCCCCCATATACCATGTAAACCCTTGCGACATTTTTGCATATGATAATTAGCCAACCAAATGTCACAACCTGTTAAATAATACATTTTTGGATCCTGTGATCAATACAAACTTCTTATCACCAGTTTCAACGAAATATGAGCATTGGGTAATTTTACCCCCTGATGACCTTGGAAACCATTATGGGGCTATAGCGCTTTAACTAAGTCGGAACCTAGGCAAATATATATACTTTTTTCTACTTATAAAGGAGACGAACATGTTAATGTACATTAGAACCAATTTGAAACTCGATTTTAAATTTTTCCCTGTGTTAACATTTCCCCTGAGGAAGGGGGCAGCAGTCCGAAATTTGCCACAAACCCCATCATTTTCCTGACTGTCGGTCCCTCATTGAATGAAAATAGCAAGAAAATCAACTTTAGCACCAAAATAGGGAACAACAATCAATGGAATTAACCGTGGCTGTCTGCCGATTGCCGTAATCAATTTTCACGTTTTCATTCCATTCGACACTCCGTTTGGATTCCGCCGCGGTTGGGAATATTAGCATTGCTTCGACAGCTTAAGGACAACGGCCCCATACTGCAGTGGACACACCAGCAACCAGCTATGCTAGTAGGCAGTTCAATCCCCCGTTACGTAAACGGTGACCGAAACCGCTGCACACAGACCTGTGCGTGGGTCTTACACTCTTGGAATTAATTTGAGTTTTTTCCCCGAAAACAAAGTATGTAGCAAATAAGCCTGTCGACATGCAGATTCCGCCAGCCTTGCAAATCTAGCATTGAATGATATCTTCTATCCATTTCCGTAAACGGTAAGATAAACAGGTCAATTTTCTTTACAGGGCACGTCCCCAGATGCATTAAAGCTTTGGGACAATTTGGCCCCACAGCACACTCGATGTGGGCCAACTCGACAAGTTACTTCGGCCAACTCAGTTGTCCGTCGGCCCCCATGACATGCGTCGTATTTTGACTTTGGACCAATGTTTGGCCAGCATTGGGGCAACGTTATCCCAACCAGAAACGGTTTTGCCATGTTATAAAATCAACTAAATGTCGCCGTGGAAATAAAAAAAGAACAGTTCCCTATGGTTTTTCACACTTAAGACACAGATATTCATATCTTATGTTTAGGTAAGATTATTATATTAGTAACTAAAATCGACATTACCGCCTTGACCGGGATTCGAACTCAGGGACCTTTGTATTAGAAACTGACGACTATCCAATTGAGCTAACGTGTCCTGCTTGACTCAAAGGGCTATATATAATTTTGTAAAAGCTTCAACAGTATAGAAACACACACTAAGTGAAGACTAAGACTCATAAAAATGGTCGAATACGTCACAGAGCTATCACTAGGTGAAAAAAAAACCCTAAAAAGCCGCAGGAATCCCTGTATCTCCGTGAAACAAAGTGCAACAAATCGAAAAATATAGTCCTACTGCAAAATGCCATAATGTTTAATTTTTACGCACAATGTTTGCTCAGCCTAGCCCTATTTTGCTTAAAGCCTCTGTCCGTGTGGCTAGAGCCTACTAATTGCCTTTATTAATTAGCTAAGTTAAATAGTGAGCTAATTAATAGTCCTGCGGGACAACATATATGGCCACAACGTTTTGGCCTGCCGACCCCAAAACGACCAGTTCCCCAACCATTTTCCCAACTTCGACCCCGACGTGGGCTACCAACCATAAAAAGACCATTCACATCAAATTTCCCCAACATCGCGCACAACGTGGCCTGCCGAACAAAAACGACAGTTCCCCCACCATTTCCCCCACTTCTCCCCCCATCACACGCCTGGCTTGTCGACAGCCACGACCGTTCCCCACCGTTTTCCAACGTCGGCTTGATTGGTTTGCAAACATCAAACGACCATTTCCCCCGCCATTTTCCCAACGTCGGGCTGTCGTTGGTTTGCCGACCATGAAACGACAAATCAATTTCCCCACCGTTTTCCCAACTTCGGGCTGACGTTGGTTTGGCTGACCATCAACACAGTTTCCCCACCGTTTTCCCAACGTCAGCTTGACGTTGTTTTGCCGACCATCTACCACCAATTTCCCCACCGTTTTCCCAACGTCCGGGCTGACGTTGGTTTGCCGCCCGCGACCGTGACGACGTCGGCCCGACGTCAGTTTGCTAGCTGGGGTATTCATTGAATTGGAATGATTTCAACAAAGTTGTCCTGTTTGCACTGTGCGTGTCCCATTGAAAATGCACGCTAAATATAGCCTTGGCACTCTGCACCACTTTCGGAGGTCGCCGTAATATGCGAAATATAGATTTATGAATGAAAGTGGAATCCGCTCGCTGTGATTGGCGGGATCGCCTTCGCCGATTGGATTTTCGAGAAGATCAGATGATCACTTCTCCATCCAATTGACTATTTCCAAATTTACCGTGTTTGACCAAAAGCTATGGATTTTTAAAGTTTTAGCAGTCTTTTTCAGTACGAAGTTGATATCATTTTGTCAATATAATATCAAGTTATATGAATTCTTTATATATAAGAAATAAATATTTTTTCGCCGAAGTAATTTGGTGCAAATTCGCGGCGAATAAAACAAAACTCTTCGCCATTGGCATGAGTCGGTACAAACAGCCCTAACGCTGTGATTGACAGCTCTTAAGTTGACAATGACGCACGCTTCCGGTTTAGGTTTTTCACCATTTTTTCACTTTCTAGTGCTTTTTAAAGGAAGTGCTTTCGCATTTCAATAAGTAAAAGATACCTAATAAGTATGTTTGTGAAGGATGCATTACGTAATACGTCTACATCACATTACCATGTTGGTACAACAAATCCCCAGTTTATTATTTTAGTTTACCGAAAAGAATAGAGTTTATACCAAAGATGTTCCAGAAGAACCTTTTTGAGTTTAATTTCTTCATGCACATGAACTTAAACCTAACTTCAAAGTGGGGTGCAATAATTTGGAAATACTTTCATAGGCATAACAGAAAAAGGATTTGGTTTCTAGCTCGTTCATTACTAATTGTATTTTGCATTACTAATTGCAAAGATATCCCCCCAGTCCCAACACCCCACACACCCCTGGTCCAAAGGGATGGTTACAGTGGCCTAATCGATTTTTGGATAGTGTGTTCATGCATTTTGTAAATGTACACACACGTGTAATGTGGGCCTACCGACCTATTTTTTGGCGGTGCGACGGGGTGAGGGGAGGGTGAAGGAAGGGAAATAGCTAACAATTCATTAGGGGTATATAACCAGCACAAAAATTGAACTTGCTAAGTTTTATTGTGCATCCCAATAATTTACCGTGTGTTATATTACACCATTTTGAAAATGTATAAATTTCTTTCTTTCTCCATTTTTAAATATGCAATTAGTCAAAAGTGCTTATGATTGGGGCTTATTCCGGAAAATAGCTAATACTTCATTTAGGGGGTTATATCGCACGTGACAAGATTTATTTTCGCATCAAACCTTTACGTGATTAATAGTACAGCCATTTTGGGGAAATTGGTATTTTTTCGCATTGTAGGCAATATGCAAGTTAGTTATGAAAATCCAGAAAAAGAGAGTGAGAAACTATACCATTACCTAGAGCATGCATCAGGTGTTTTCTACAATTTGTGAAGTAGGTATGTCTGAGGTACCATGTACACCTTCTCGAGATTTGTTAATTTTCTCGTACAAAAAAGTGCTAAAAATCCTGAAATGTCCCCTTTGTTTTATCATTTTCTAGGCAAATTAGTTCATATTGTACGGACAAGAGTAAAATGTTAGCTTATATGATATTAGAAATCGCTTAGGCCAGAAGAGATTTCGGAAAGTGTTCAGTCTATATCTTGGTTAGTTTTTAACTGATATAATTATGTGTGTGGTGTACAGGGGGGTAAAGATGATATTTTGATGGTGCCATAAGAAAATAAAGAAAATAAAGATTTGACCTTTTGAAATGGTCTCCCATGGCATTCAATGTACGATACGACATTGGAATATCTCCGCAACTATAGATCCGTTTTAAAATTCAAATGTTACGTGCTGCTGTTTATCCCCTCAATCACATGATGGGCATTTAAACCTCTAGATACCATATAAATTTCCACCTGAACTTGCCTAATGCTAGCATAATGGACGGTCTATGCCATGACTATGCTATAGCAGCAGATACAATTATGCAAATAGTTTGAGGACGCATCGTCCAATGGCGGTGCCCCTTAGTGTCACCAATTGCTGAGTCACTGTCAGGGGCTTGGCTAAACCTAAGGAAACTTTTCACAATTGACATACCAACCAACACTATAAGGAGGGTAACAGATTGTTTTAGTCCACATTTTAGGAATTTTTAAAAAATAAATATTGGATGTGTTTTAAGCCATCAAAAAAAACCTTGCAATTACTCCAATTTGTGAGCGCAAAAAGGACAAAATAGGGCCAAATCGAGATATTGATTTTCTGATAATCAATTGCCCGCATCACATGTTTCCCTCCCCATATAATCCCAAGTTCATATATTTTTTAAAAGTTTCGAAAGACTGTGACTACTCAAAACACAATAATGGGCTTTAAGTACTTCTTACGACAGGCTGATTTGGGAACTAAACTTCTCAATGTTTTTGAGTAACAATAGGCAAGCTGAAGTGCTACATGCACAAATGGCTTTAAATAATTTGGAAATCAATTTAAAACGAACCTGAAGCAGTCCAGAAGACGCGGACGTAATATAGCTACAATACGTACAACGTCATATTTTCCCACAATGCAATGCAACTTTCTGAAGAAAGCAACTAGGTTTTTTATAAACATTCATTCACCATTCCAATCATTTCATTCATTTCATTCACCGCGGACAACAGTTTATTTTTACAGTTCGGACTGCAAGCGTGTCCATTACAGAGATTCTAAAGCTTGTCACACAATGGCTGTGCGGATTTTTGATACGCTTTTTTTAAATAAATATTTTATTAATTAATAAAATTGATATGAAGGTCACATGAATTTTTTTAAATAATTGAACTTATACACATGAAAATCAAAAATGGTTGACATAGAATTAGTGATGAAGTAGTTTCCCTGTTCTCGTCTAAAAACTGAGAATCACGAGAGGTGACGTTTGTATCCACTTCTTTTTGTCATTGGGTCTTTATAATTTGGTGACGTTATGTACGTACTTGTACGTAGACGTACAAGTACGCTATCGTCTGCCCTGCGATGTCGTAGTCAGGAGCATCAATCGATCTCGCGCTAAAAAAGGTTGACCTTACAGCCGCTGCTCTAAAATGTTTTGACCCATACATGCACATTAATATATAGTTGGGGGGGGTACAAAAGTGAGTTGGAATTAAATAAGCTCTTGCGAAAATAAAAATCCAGATGGCGTCCAAAATGGCTGCTTTTTTTTTAACACAAGCATTATTTTATGTATAACTTTTGATTACAACCTCCAAAATAGTGCCGTTTACGACATTTAAAAGCCATAAATTTCCTTTAAGGTTATACCAATTTAGGTATATTTTAAGGATGCAAGGATAGGAACTTAGGTGAAAAGGTGTTTTTTTTAGCTTTGTGTTTGAAAAAAATTTTTTACTTTTTTTATATTTTATATTTTCTTCAATAATGGTTAAAAATAAAACCACTAACCAATGCATTCGATATTTTCGCACAATTTGACCAGATATCATACGCAGATTGGGGGGGGGCATAAAATATCATGCGCATTTCGATAATACCAAAAGCAATTTATTACGTAACAAAGTTCCTAAAGCAGTTATTTGAGCTTTGATCTTTTTAAGTCACTCTATCAAACCCTCTACAGAGTAAGTCTTGAACAAAGCTAGAGATTGGAAAATGTATTACATGACATATGTGCGTTGGTGGAATGAATAATGGAGTACTGAATGACGAACAACGAACGATGAATAAATGAATGATGAATGACTCCGTGAATGATGAATGAGTAATGAGATGAATAATGCATGAATGCATGAATGAATTAATGTAGTCGAAGAAAATGTTAATTGGCGTTTTTGTGATTTCAACTATTTTTTTTTTCTTAAAAACTGCCTTTATTTACCCACCAACAAAAAATAACAAACATAAAAAATACATACAGACTATAAAAACTGACATCCCATGATAGATGTGTTTAGGTCGACAGTCAAAATTCCTAACAGTACATACACTAGGCACCCGCACAGTGGCTAAAGATTAACCTCCACCAGACATATATCCATTAAAACAACCCAAGCGCGCAGAAAAACACTTAAAACAGCTTATGAAACTCTAAAAGTCCCGGCAAACCAACATGTTGTATTGTGTTCCCGGCATCCTGATAATTGGGCGTTGGGGGTGGGAGATAAAATCCATTCCAACATCATTCCACCCCAGAAATGCAAGCCTACAAACTTTTAAGAAATATTCGCTGGCTCAGTACACGTGGTCCTAAAAAAGACCAATTCTCGGCCTTTTGGGGGCACAACACACACCTAGAAGCCCCATCTCCAACCTTGCACGTTTCTGCACCTGGCATATAAAATCTTTCGCAGTCTGTAATGCTATCCTATAGACATATACAAAATGCATGACACTATTTCCATTATAAAAAAAAATCCTGATGGCCGAAAATTATCCCTATCATATATTACGACATTCCTCGGCTCAGTGCGCCGAGTCCTACAATTTTGCCAATCAGATTGACCCATTAAAAGACTCCCATTTATGATAACTGCCGTATTTTTTTAAAGGAAGCATTATTTCTTCCATTTTGATCTACATATCATATTATGGATAAAGGTATTAGAATCTCAGGAAATTGCATTTTTAACTTTACACTTACATATAGTGCTTGTCTAGCATATAAAGTAAATTAAAGTCTCATCCGCCAATCTCGTGCGCGAGTGGCCAATCTCCGTTCCTTGGCGTTTTGGCCAGACTTCTCCGATTATTTTTGCTGGTGGGGGGGGGGGGTGGCGCCACTCCTCCCGCACACGTCTGGTTACTTTTCCCAGCATTGAATACTGCTGGTACCCATTTTTTACACCTGGATGTCGAGGAGTAATTAGTAAAGTGGCCTTACTCAAGAGCACAACACTTGGCCGCAGCGGAACTCAAACCCATGACCCTTTGGATGTGCGGACGAGCCTCAATCCCTTGGATCCACAACGTGCCCACATAGGACATATTGCAAGTGGATGGATTACCATATTTAAAAACAAAAAACAAGATTTTATTCATCGCCACTAATGTAATCATTGAGTTGTGTTCTCTTATCCACGACAACAACTGTATCCAAAAGGATTTGACGATCTACCATGAAAAAATAGGTTCTCAAGAGTCTCGATATCATCCACACAAAAGTTAGTCATTTTAAACAAAAATAATTTTGTAGCGATAATTTCTCTTTGGGATATTTGAAATAAAAGTTCGTAGTTTTGTGATCTATTCGGACTACAGGGTAGGAACGGAGTTTTGGAGGGAGTGGCGGTAAGATCATAACTTGTGTTTTTTTAAGCAATTATTTTTATCCTACCACCCCCCCATAGATAGCAAACATTGGTCGACACCATAACAATCCAAGGTGTCAGCATAAACATGTAATTTAATGCTAACTTTCCATTCGCTAGGATGGGCGTAATGATTTGTAATAGGGAACACACTTTATAGTGCGTAGAGAAATCTTCCTGCTGCTTTTTAACATTCAAAATACCGACGGATGTCTTTTATATCACAATACAGATCTAAACCAGGGTTTCCACAAGAAATGCCTTATTACAAGCCCCTGAATTGAATTTATGACGGCAAATTTCCGATTAGCAATCGTTACGATTGAGCATAAAACCGTTTGATCCAGGCAATTAAAACGTTGACAAAATGATCTGCAAATCCCGGCATACTTAAAAACCCTCCCATTAACAGTGTAGGAGTCATAGCCTCTCTTAATCTGATCTTAAACACCATTCCACAAAAACTTATACAAACTACTATGAAGCTCCTTAAAAATGCTCTGGAGGGTTTGAAATTCTGAAAAAGATTACAAGTTTAGACACATCAACAGTTTTGACCAATGATGTGATCTGAACCCAATAGGGTAGATTTTCTCATCTTCCACATTTGCGGGTTTTTTTATATATCACAATTCGCTTATTGAGTTACATCATCATGTTATGTTTACATATCAGAGATATGCATACCTAATAAATGGAAGCGTTTTTTGACCAATCATCTGTCTATTCATCTGTCTATCATCTGTCTATTTATATGTATAATATGTACAACCTTGAATCCTTAAACTGCCTAGCCTATAAATCGTACTTTTATTATACGCTTTAGCAACACTAGGAAAAGAATGAAATGTGATCCAAAAGGTTCCCAATGTTTCTGCTAAAGAGCTTTAATTGTACCGTTAAGAATAAATGGGGTCATCTGATACGACTTTTTGAATATCATAATCCTTTTGAATCACGCACTGATAGCCCGAAGACCTTTTTAGATACCATTTTATTTTCTTCTGACACAGGGTTGAATTGCTTAAAAGTTTTGAACATATCAAAATAAAATTAAGGCGATTAATAACCGTAAGGGTTGTTGGGGCTAAAACCAGATCGGTCAATGTCACTATTATCACTAATATCGTTCTAACTGTATACAGCACTATTTGATAAAAGTTCAGCTTCAGCATTTAAGAATAGCGCTAGTTCTGAAATTATCATCACGCAGCAATAATCAATGTCGGAATAATTTTTTGCGCAGAGTGGTGTTTTTTCTAAAGTAAGACATACGGTACCTCTTTTCCTACTTTCCCGCGTCTCTCAAAACACCACTGAGTCTTTGGGCATCTTATAAAAAGGCTGTACGTTTTTCATAAATACTTCAAGAACTTTCTATTTTTTTTAGTTTTGGACAAATTTCACCCAGGATCTTATTTTAACATTATTTGGATAACTTTTGCACATAGCATATCAAGGGAAAATTTATTTCGCTTTACCAGTTCCCCCTAGTCTGTTTTTTTTCAGTATCTTTTCCTTCGCTTAATTTAATAATTTTGCGGCCGGTAATATTTTGAATCATTTCGCAGGGCCTCCTGAACTGCTTTGACAGATAATATTCTTGATCTGATTAGCATAATACTATCATTTAAGAGATTGTATATTTCAAAACGCTGGAGCTCGTTGAAGTGTGTGGACTAATTTTGTTTCTTTAACTATTCTAGAGTGCAGGTTATTTACCAAGGCATTTCTCGGTATACTACGCTGTATGACTTGTAGTATCGTATGGTGCCGGTTGATGTATGGTGTGGCGTCAGAATGTTACAAACCTGCGTAAAGAATGACAATACATCTATTATAATCCCAGGGGATTAGACTGTACACGACCTGTGAACCACCCGAAGTTATACAAAAAATAAGGGTCCTAGCCGGCGGTGACCAGCGAGTACCAATAACGATGAATGGTACCCTATCCAGACGGCAGATTTGTTCAAACGGACACAACCATTATTTAAACCAGACTATTCAAATGGGAGCTACCTAACCTTCGCGAGACGCCCGGGGCCTAGGCTAATAAATTACTCATGGAATTTTAAGTGGGATTTATCACATCCATTTGAGGATACTATTTTATGGAGCTTTTTATTCTGTTTAGGGCATGAAATCAATACAAAAATCAACATCTAACCGATTTCTGCCGATTTCATACTCTACGCCGAAACTGAAAGTAAAATTGATATCCTAGTGTTAGACTTAGCAGAGACATAGGTTGAATGAGATACCCCTATAATTGGCAAGATCCCTGAGACATATGCCGGCAGGTCTCGCGTTTTTTTTTTTTTTTTGTAATGCGGTGAGTTACCAAACGGCAGTAATACCCAGTACCCTCCGAGATTATTATTCTGGGTTTTCTCTGAACATTCTACAGATGATCTATATACTGATTTTACTGATATGTCTTGGTTAGGAAATAAACCAGTACAACATGCGCTATTTCCAAGCTTGTCTATCACAGTCTTAAGCATTGGTCAACATTGGTCAACACACTTGAAACTCGACAAGATTGCTCTTAGTTTAGTATTTATCGTCCAACACAGTGAAGTCTTACAACGAGCCAATGTTAAACATGAAAGTAAATAGGAGGATTAATTCGTGTATCAGCGTGGCAAAACGTTACCATAGGCTCGCCGGAAAAGGTTAGTTGCAACGCGCTAAGACAAAACACATTGTCTAAAGTGGTAGGACCATGATTTCTGCAGCAAAATATTAACACAACACATCATTGGTGTGAATATAGGCTGGCAAACCTTCGTTGTATGGCTTTCGAATCAAAAAGTAATTCGCTAATTTTTAGTCGAATCGTGTTAAGCATCCCGCATTTGAAGGTTTCTATAGTTAATGATGTCATGTAGAGCAAGGTTCATGTACTATTAGAGTCATGTTAGTATCCATGGAACTACTACCCATTAATTTACCAATTTTCCAAACAGATGGTTTTATTAGTAAAATGGCAAACATCCATAGGGGTTGCAACCATAGATGGTATTACAAAATACCTCAGGTATATCATATCGCCATTAAGGTAAAGAGCTTGATCATCACACTGTAATCCATGCTTAAAGATCTTTACTTTTAAATGTGTGAAAGGGCATTTAGTACTAAAATGTCTTGATCGTTATATGTATCAGTAGATATAAATAACACTTGGCATTGTAGTTTTAAAAAATGCCACCACGACGTCCACACTGTAAAAATGTTCATAAATAACGTCGATTGGACTGGCACCTAGGACTCACAACAGTTAGAACGACTTTTTTTAACAGTTTTTTTGTTTCTGCACGCTTTTCTAGTCCCGCTTTTTACCGTTATTTGAACGTTTCGAGTCCCGGGCTGACATGTCAAACAGACCCGTTTTTTAAGAACATTTTACAGGTGTATAATGGGTACTTTCAAGTAGGGATTTGGTCATGAGTTTTCTCTGCATATGCAAAATTATGATCACTTTAGCAACGTGCGCATAGAAGACCAACTTCTGTCTCTGTGTACTGAGTATGTACCTCGTACAGAATAACTTCAATTCTGAATAAGGTACATACTAGTAAGATTTGATATGAACTAACCGTGGGTTAATAGGTCAAATTTGTAGAAAAAATTGGCTGAATTGATATTGTCTGGCCATATCAAAAATCAGGAGGGACATGAGTATAACGGAATATTGCATTTTTTGTTAAAATGCAAAGAAATTTGATTTTTCCTCAAATTTGCACCTTACAACTTATCAGTGACCAAGGGGGGGTGGTTCCTAGGACGAGCCTGCTAATTTGTTTGCGGCGCTGGCCGCTTACGCGTGGATTTTTGCGCCGAAATTTTTGTAATTGGTCTGACTTTTAATGGGCCGTCGTTTCATACAAAATCTTAAATTGGCGTCATCGGCCGTTAATAGTTCATTAGTGGGGGTCCATGGAACGCCCCCCTTGGCCTCTAACGGAAGTCTCATTTCGGAGAAGATTTTTTAAGAATAAGTAATATATGAAACAGAAGCTCAAATCATTTTTTTTGCTGATATAAGTTCACGCATACATACATTAAGTAAACTATTATTATAACAGTAAAAAATATAACCTTTAGTGGCTGAAACAACATTTCATCATTGATTTGTCCAAACCGTACGTCCGTACAAACAGCATTGGGAAAATGACGTGTCATTTGCAACACCTAAACATTACAGATCTCATAAAACTGCAGTTTATGTAATATATGTAATTTGGGTCTTCTAGAATAGATATCAACATAAAATAATTGTGCAAATATGCTTGGTGTAAAGGAAGCGCAGGCTCTATTGAATTTTTCGTCGCTTTTTCCGCAATTTTCGGCGAAGTGTTTTGAACACAATGTTTTGCCCCTAATTGCAGCTCAAAATAACAAATTTCATTTTTTGTGTGTCATTTGGGTTGCTTAATGACCCATCACAGTGGTATAAAATTATCATGCAAAAATTCCTCATCGGAAAGTGTTTCCGGGGGGGGGGGGGTCCGTCATGGACCCCCTGCCTTCTGGGCACCAACGGAGTGAAAACCCCTTGGTCACTTAAGTGTTTAAATAATTCCAACTCCCATATTGGCGTTCGAGTGTGAAGGATTGCAGAATTCAAAGTTATGGCTAAAATCGTTCGTTAGTCAAATCGACGGTCATTTTGGACGCCATCTTGGATTCTTTCTATTTTTTCGGCAATCGTTAAAATCTCTGGCAACATCAGTTTTCTGATGCCCAAGATGTTCCTCCCGCTACTTGAATCGAGTCACCTAAATTTTAAGCAAGCCGGGCAAACATATTTCATTTCAAGTCGTTGGCATCGCCATAACTAGTAGACAATCTATTAATTTATTGTCACATAATGACTTCTTATTGGCAAGTTTAAACGATTGAAAATTAACTGACAGGATCGCTACATCTTATTTAGTAGAGCGACCACCCGTTCATTGTACCAGGAGGACGATTCAGAGAAACCTATTACTGGTAACTATATCATCAATATTTATAAATTTTTTATGTTGATTTGTTTCATAGGAACAAGCCAAAGCTCAGCGAAGACTATAAAGTAACAAATTTCGAAATGGGAGAGGAATGGATAATGCTGATATTGTTCTTTTTAGAAACATCACTGTTATTGTTCTATATATTATTCCGGCTCGGCTACATTAGAATGGGGAGGAAAAGGGCACTCTTCTAACGAAGCAATTTCTGTTTGTTACTTGGTTGCAAGTCGTTCTTTCCACAATGCAACTCTCTTATGCTCCTTAGAGACCGGTTCAAGTGGTTGGACTTGCTAAGAAACTTGAGCTACTAAATGTATCAACATAGCTCAGTTTGACATCATAATCTCAGCGAATTTCAATTTTCCCCAATATTCGATAAATAGACCGATTTTCATCTTTAGCCCCCAAATCTTACCATATTCATATCGTGGCGTTTTTTTTGGTAAATACGAAAACAAAATAGCTATTCTGACCTATTATAAGGTTATCCTATCGAGATTCAAAGAAAATAGTCCTATGGTCGATTCATGTTTATCGTATTATAAAGCATTAATGCCCTACGGCTTCCTTTAACTTTGTCTGATACATTCCTGTAACATGTTACGCCCAACGAAGGGGAGAAGCTTGCTCCAACCGCTCCATAATACAATAATATAAATGAATATAAGGTCATTGCAGAAGGGGTTACCTGGAAGCAGATCAAGATACTACCTTGGTGTGTGAGCAAACACCACCGACAATGGAGTACTCTTGGTCCGGCCCCTGTTGGAGCAACAACGCACAGACAAAGATCTTGCGGAATTCATTGAAACCGCCAGACGTTGTACCCATTCTCCGCAGGCATATTGGAGAACCACTGGTTTGGAAAAACGAAGAAGAAGAAAACAATTCGTCAGCTTTAATGTCCTGATCTATTGTTCAGATATTGTAGGCCTAAAAATATTGTGTTACAAAATCTACACACAACTGGCCATGAGATACCAACAAATTATGCAGTGCAGATTCATGATCGATCGGTAAGCAACCGACCATTTTTGACCAACAGCAAGGTATTTGCCCAACACCACTTTTACCCGATTTACATTGTAGAATTATTAAATCAAATAAGGTTTCCTTTGTATTCCAACAAGTATCTGTAGTCTCAATCTATTACACAATGCTAGGCAAACCGATGAGCAGAAATGATTTTTTTTTTTTATTAAAAGGTGTTTTTTTTTTTTTTTTTTTTTTTTTTTTTAATTTTATTCATGTCACTATATATCATTGAAAAAGCTTATTCCCAAAATTTGAGCTGATTTCGATCTTGCGGTTTTGTGTTATGAGCATTGCTTGTTTCCCCCACGGCCCCATATGCCATTGTGCTGTATTTCCTGTCCATTTACAGTACAGAATTGTGAATTTCTTACAGATACGACCGAATTTTCGGTTGGTTATTTTGTGACCCCCCATGTCAGATCTGGCATATCTGACACGGGTGTTTCGGTTTTTATAATTCCGTTTAGCTCCGTTTATTGGAGCCAATTGGGAATTTATATCCCGTTTAGAATTTAGACAATTACGGTACGCGGTATCGCATACATAATCTATCAGGTTGGTCTCGGTATTTTTATGACGATTTAAAATAGGCCTATTTTGCTAACGCGATAAACACACTGTCCAGTCGTGACGAAAATATGAATAGTACACGATTTTACAGATTCGGTTCGGTGTAAACAAACCTCCCATTCAAAGTGTAATAGTTGTCACTTTCGTTTCTTCCTATGGCGACTATCGGGAGTCACGTATTCCCAGCCATATTATAATGTGTAATTGGTGTGGGGGGTAGAACATGCCATCCTAACAGCAGCAACAGTGCTCCACATCAGCATCAACATCCGATATAAGCCATAAATAGTAGGGCGCCTTTACGCGGATCGGACGAAGAACAAGGCTGGACGTAAGATCGCTGCGGTGGAGCCCAGTCAATAATCTAATGAACGCGAGAGTTCCTAATAGGGAATTCCGGAAAAAAAAATATGGGGAAAGCAACACGAATCATTAGAAACGGATTGCCATATTTCTGAATCACATTGTAGCGTATTTTAGTATTCGGGTCACAACCACTCTAGCTGTCTGCGGTTTACCTCGGTCTGCATGGCTGCCGCGCTTGTGAGCGATTCGTAATAAGGCGCGACTGAGTAAAAAAAAGCTTTCCTTTTCCTTTTACCTCGAAACATCATAGCCCTGCTACTCTGCTGCCGCAAGAACAGGAATTGTCGGCAATTCCTGTTACTTGTTGGCATATATCTGAGCACATCAGGCTAGTTTTCATCACCTGTATCCATAATTTGCCTCGCAACTAGAACCCTTGCCTACCCGCTGAACACTTCATGCACTTGAAAAAACCCGGTTGAGGTATGTTACACATTTTCCAGTGGGGAGAGATTTTAATTTAGCATCCATGTGTAACAAACGTACGGCAATACGTAAAATAAGCACCTTCTATATAAATACCCAGTAAATGTAAATGTATGCTTTTGAAAAGCACAAAGGTTTTCGTTTCGCGTCCTACATTTATATGGTCCTTCGCCATGATGAAACAAGTCTTGCGACTTATATCCATCATCTATAGTGGCAACTTCATCACTGGAGATTGGCATCACGTTGATATCCTCACCTCATCACCCTGCTAATGACCGTAGCACCTTAGGGAGTTTTCACGGCAGTCCCCAAGCTATTTGCACGTGCTAAATGTAGCCCCTGCACCTTAGTAACAAGACTACCCCCTACCCCTCTCCACTTTGGGAATAGTAGTCTGCCGAAGCTCGCTCACCCCGAAGCCTCCCCATTGATACTATAGACTTCTTAAACCATTTTTATAAAAGAGCCTGTTCTTTGTTGAGGTCCATTTTGTGGTGTCAAGCTGCGTTACACCGGGGGGAGGATTTTTTACCCGAAGTTCGTTACTAGATTTGGGTTTATGTTGCCGATCTCCTGTATAGCTCTCTGGAAAAAATCCCGAAAACGGCATTAATATCCCCGATTGATATCTCCAACAACGCTTGATGAATTCCTCAATTTTTTACCATACGGCAAGAAGACATATTTTAATAATTTTAAAAACTTACACCCCCGGCGATGACGGATCAAATTCCATGTACTGAAAAAGGCCAGATTCAAACGCACATGAGAATACCGCGTCCTTCGCTTTACACCTGGGGGGGGGGGTATGACGCCCATGTTCGATACTACGTTGGGATTTTGGAGATTGCCCAGCTCCTGTGGAGCTCGATGGGAAAAATACATAAATCGGATAAATATGGCCCGATTGAGTCCTCCAAAACCGCTTGATGAATGCCTTAAATTGCATAACCGGCAGAAGACCCCAGCAAAAGTTTAAGCAATTTATTTCTGTCGAACTTTTTCGTTCTGCGAACTTTTGAGTTCATAGAAGACTTTGGGAAAGGTTGCATTTGAAAATTCAGTTTTTTCGCGCCATTTCAAAACCCCTAGACGGGCGATAACGCTTATTTATTTCAAATTTAGAGTGTCATTCTCATGTAATTGGGGTTTTTCTAATCACCCTATTCGACTCCACGAGGTCCGAGCACGACGTATACAACCGTCTGAGAATACAGCCTCAATGCAACACAACGTATCCCGACGTATTTTGTTGAGTCTTGGCTGCACCATTTGCCTGCTCCCAGTCGAATTCAGCAGCCTTTATGGATTAAGTGCTTAATACTGTGCGTTAGTCCGTAAAGGCTGCTGAAATTCGACTGGGGGAGCACAAAGTGGGGTCACAAAAATGTTACCAACCCCGACGTATTGACAGATTCTCCGCTCTTGTCGAACCGTTTGCTCAAATTTTCCATCCAAGACCTGATTTGTCAAGTTGGTCGCATTTTTTGTGAAGTTAACGTATAGTATTCGTTTTATAGGGCGTGACCTTTCTGCACAAACCGTTTTCCCTCACAGTTAATGCCAGAAAGATGAACCGTATCAAAATTAGCCTTTACTCACCATAATTATAACTTGTTTACTGGGTATTATATATAGAGTCTAATTGTTCTCCGAAATGCCGTACGTGTTGTTACAACAGGATGCCAATAAATCCACCTCACCCCCCCCCCCCCCCCCCTGGAGCTCGGCAACCTCCAAATCCCAACTCCAGTATCGAATCAGCCATCCTTTTACAGCCTTGAACATTCAGTGTAATAAATGAAGAGGAAACGTCTTGAACAAGACGAATGTCATATTCAAGCTGTGTTTAGATTAAAATTTACGTTGTTTATTAAGAATACAATTCATAGGTATCGCCCCTCCCTTAACCTACATTTATTACTGGTAGTTTTCACCGATTAGAGCTGTGTCAGATCGATATGTCAGATAATTTCATAGCTGACATGGGGTTCACAAAATGACCAAACCGACCGCATTTGCACGTAAGATTAGGTACACATGGATTACTAATGCTAACGGTTCAGGTGATATTTATAAAAATCTCAACTTTTTTAGGTAAGTCGGGGGGACCCACGAAATGCCCCTTTAACTACATACAACACAAAAACTCTCCTCGCAGGTAATTACTTCCTTCCGCCAGGAGCATTTTCCTCTCTTCTCTTTCCTCCTCCTTTCTTTCCTATATATTTTCCACATTTTCTCACCTTTTGCACCTATGCACAATGGTTCTTACTGTTGCATAATGTTGGATTTTCCCTTCGTCTCTTATTTGTTTGTATGATAATTGTATGTTCCGTTTTGTTCTTTCTGTCTGATATGTGACTCTGTCATCGGGATTTTTTTATTTAGTCTTAAATTTTGTAATTTTAGTAGGGCCACCTTTTATCCCCCTGGCTTTAAAGCAAAGGTAGATCTTGTGAGAGCGTATTCTTTCTATGTGGTGTATATGCATGTGTGTGTATGCATGTTTCATTTTGGCTATATTAATTGTTTCGTGCTATCATGTGAAAAGCCTGACTTCAATCTCAAACAAACTTGGTCGAAACAGCCTTTGGATAGAGAGTCTTCAGATGATATTTTAACTACTTAGTTCTCCAGGTAGGCAAGGATGTATATTTATTCATCTTTCCCCGAAGGTGGCCAGCGCACATTAGTGTTGAAAAAAAAAAGCATGTGCGCTTGGCCGTATTCGAACCGGCGACCTACGTATTACAAGCAGTATCACGACGCTATTGCCAACCAAGCTATCAAGCAAGGGTTGGCAGAGGGGCGATAGATATAACCCGGGAGCTAGCACACATTTGTAACACATCTCAAGTACAAAAGGTTTGAGTGATTAAATATGTAGACAGTCTGACAGGAACCCCTGAAACGCGATTCTTAAGTGCCGCACGTGGTGCCTTAAGGAGAGGGGGCCCAGATAAAGATTCTACAGGGGTCAAATCTGTAAATTGATCCAATCATGTTGAAAAGCACACCACGTTATGTGTCTAACCATAAGGATTCAGAAAAGGTATAGTTTGTAATATGTACAGCCAAAAGTTTCAGAGTTGTAGGCTAAAAACATCAAAAATCAATAATAAGGGTCAATTTCAGTTGTACAGGGGTCAAATTTTAGAGTTGCTCCGATTTGGATAAAAATGGTGCAAATTATTGGTGGAGTTCATAGGATTAAAATAAGGAATAGTTTTAACTGTCTTAAATGCTTAGTTTCCGATATAGGGGGCACAGAAGGTCAACGTCCATTGCATTCAATGGGGCTTTTTTTTTTTTTTTTTTTTTACGTATTACAAGCAGTATCACGACGCTCTTGCCAACCAAGCTATCAAGCAAGGGTTGGCAGAGGGGCGATAGATAGATTTCATCTATATAGGTATTAGCTTCGAAAGTTGTTTGCGTTTGCAATTTTGACATGATGTTACATTATATAAATCCATTTGATAAAACACACATCCATTTGCAACGTAACGTTATCATTGCCAGCATTTACTCAATTTATCACATTTAACTGGAATTCAATTAAAATGAGCCAAGCACATCAGTCATCAGCTTGACAAAACCACCCATGTTTTGATTTTATGGAATTCTAAACC
>JAMKCH010000737.1:0-52963 GCA_023653785.1 Ophioderma brevispina
GTCAAAATTTAATCATTTAGATTGGGCATGCTCTAAATGCTAATCAGAATAGGAAGATCAAATTACATGGTGGTGTTACCCTCTACATAGCAGAAAATTTGTTCAGCACCCTCGGTAATTGAATGCACAAGGTGATGTCAAATGCTTGCATTTCCTTCCTGTGCCTTTCCTTTAATTAGTAATAAGCTGTCAATCGTATCTCTATCACACGCATCCAAAGGGTTCAAAAGTTTTATTACAAACTAATTATCTTGTTAAGGTGACATGGAGCTGGTTGCGATTTCCCCCGTTTTACTGCCAAGCACTTTCTGCATTCGTGTATTGCTTTGTCTAGTCAAATACTTTTTCGCTTAGAAAAAAATCAAATAGTAAAGAGAAGAAGAGGTTTGAACAACCAATCCACTACACTATGCAATCGATTTGGTAAAAAGTGTCCTTGTGTCATTTGCTTACAGATTCTTAGTCTTTGCTTATGACATATAAGGATTACTTTGGTGGTGTGTGTGTGTGCGTGGGTGCATGCGTGTGTGTGTGAGCTTGCATGTGTGTGTGTGTTAAAGTGTTAACCTGCACTTACTTCATTCACTCTTTGCACGAATTCGCCATTTGCAGGGAGAACCTTGAACTGGTAACAACATGAATGGAAGCATTTAAGCCCATGATATAGTTCCAATCACAGTGAGCGATTGGCATGCGCAGTACCGGATTTTGACCCAAGATCAAGTGTTACGCATGCTCACGTGCAGAAATCGCTCGCTGCGACTGGAATTATAATGGGCTTGATGCAACAGTTCAATTAGTGTCGATTCTCTCTAAACAGAACCAGTGGACCTTGGAAGAGGTGAATACATTTTTATGTAACATTCTCATTTATACCAGTTTGAGGCACTACCTGCAAATGGCGAACCGTGCAAAGGGTGAATACTAACTTCATACTCTGTCAGCAGAACCACTGGCCCAAGATTCATATGGGTGTACACAGAATGACCTCTAATGACCCTGTTTGACATTTGACCCCAATCAAAAACTGCAATGGCATAGGACATGTGCATTCTGGGGAAATTTTAAAATACATGAATATTCTCACAGAATAAACCTCTACAATTTCACCATTTTTGTGCCAAAGAAAATATTTTAGCTTAATTCTATCAGGTGGAGATATATGTTTGAAGATGAGCATTACATCAGTGTAAAAATGGGGGGCTTTCAATTGTTTTTAGGACATTTGATATGCGATATCGCTTGGTGCTCTTTGGAATTATTTTTGGAACACCCTGTTATTGCAGTGCGAGTGTGCAAAGTGAAGATTACACCGTTGTGGTTATAGGCACAGCAACATGCCATTAAAAAGGATCAACTATTGTTTCCTACTAATTCTTTCCCCCTGGCAGTCTCAACAATGTTGCATGATTGGAATGCAAATTATTCAATTGTCTGAATGATAAGAAAGTACATTACAATACACTGTTTTTGTGGTAGGTTTCAAGTATTTTGGTGATAATAGTTTTATACAAATATTTCTCGTAAAAATAAGCAGTAAGGGGTTTCAATAGGAGTGGTTTTGAGTGTACCTTTGATTGCCTATTTTACCCCCTGAGGTTGACCACCTTTCTTACAGTATCTCTGATTGGCTCATTACATGATATAGCATGATATAACCTCTGAGTAACCAATCAAAATAGATTTAAGCTTTTCTTACCATATCTCTGATTGGTTATTCATAGGATTTTATGATCTTCTTCTTAGCGTGTCCACAAGTCATTGGTAATGGCTTGTAGTGGTGTCAGGATTTATTCAGCTGAGTAAGCTGATCCGGGGGCGTGTGTATCCATGATACGGACGCTCCTAACATGGCCCACTTTTTGAGGCTGGGGTGGATTGGGAACAGTCAGGGGTTTACACCCTACACTTATTCGACACTGACTGCGATGTACATGTACAGTTGTGACTCTCTGTACACGGGCCCGACGGCTTAAAGTCCCCTCTGAAGGACGGGATGCTTTCATGATTCATTTGCCCAATTCCAAGTTAACCATGGAGGAGAGCGGTATTCTGTATTTAATCAATAGCTCGTATACAGATTAAATCCAGAATTGAGCACCCAAATAAATCCCAGCAAGTGACCCACCGGGATTCAAACCCGGGATTTTTTTTTGTAAATTTGCGCCACAGGCAAGCACCCTAACCGCTAGGCCACGCTCTCTACATTTTATGATGTAATTAGCCAATCAAATCGGCCGGTAGTCCTCGGGGTTAAGAAAACCAAGAGTAGAGCTGATATTCAGATTCCTACATGAGGCAGGACTTTACTGCTCTGAATCACGTGGTTTGTTTTGTGTGTCCTTGTGTGACAAAGCAGATAATTATTTTTTGCTGTGGAAAATTGACAGCATGTGACTTCAAACTAACTTCATGGTATGAGCAACATGAAGTGCTACCACTAATACTATTAGTGTCGGTATTATCAGTATTACAAATCCAGTACTGGATGTGGTCGTGATTCACCTCGGTGAATGATGGTCTCAGTACCAAGACAGTGCAGCCATAGACCCAAGAAAAAGAAACGGTAATTCACAAGGCTGTGGGTTTCTTGATACATCCGTCTCCCGGTCCCTCTCATGCTATATATTCCAACATGTCTATGCCCTCCAGTTCACAGCTTAAGCATTCCAGCTCAGACTGTTGACTAGGCCACAAAACATATACAAGAACATAGCTATAAATACAGAAAAAAATTACTAAACAGTTGAAAACTAGACCAGCATAGTTAAGATTTTATTTTCAACTGTATGACTCAATATCAAATTCCTGCAGTCACTCGTTTGACAAACTACTTAAAAAGTATCAACCAAAATCTTTCCTAATATGACCTAATAAGTGCTTTAAGCCATGAAATATTAATTAGATCAAACTGGACTATAGTCTGGCTTCTTTCATCAAACTGTGACTTTTAACAGTAATATTTGATATCCTTAATTTAAAGTGATCGTTTCCAGATGACATTAATACGGCATGTTGTAATCCAGCATACCCACACATGACCCATCACTGTTTGATGGTATGAGTGGTGGGGTCGATGCTGAAGATTTGGTTCTGCTCTTGTCATCTTGTAAACATAGGTAATTTTTTTTTGTAATTTCAATTTGAACAAATAAGGTGTCCCTATTTATAGGTTTAGGATTTTTTTATATGACTTAGGATATTGGCCAGTTAAGCATTTTTCCTTGAGATTTAAAGACACATCAGTGATTATCCGAAAAAGTCAAAATATAAAATCTGTAGTAATATCTTAACAGTGAAGGACAAGTCCTAGGACTCCCAAATTAGGTATATTTTCCAACTGAAAAATTGCAAAAAGGGAAGAAAACAGCCACTCTCAGAGATATGACCCCATTTCAATTAACACGTTGTAGTAATTGTCCCGTACGGACAGTATATGACTAACGAGCAATTTGTCCTTATTGCTGCTTCTAGATCTTATCAGCTTGCAGGGCATGTAGGATCCATACTTGTTCCCATAATGCAAAATCGGATTTTGATAATTTTTTTTGTTCGATTGCGGATTTAGCAAATCACGATAGTGTCTTTAGGTAGTATACCCCCCTCAGACAACAAATTTTTTCATCGGGTCAAATATAAATATTAGTCAGCGGTTTATCAAAGAGTATTGGGGCATGCCAGAGGAGTGTAGGATGTCTAAATATTGGTTATAAGATTTTACTTTGTTCTGAAAAAAAAGCAGAAGTGTGTCTTAATTTACAGATAACTGTAATACTAAAATATTATGTCAGAATCCATGAAATTTAGGAAACAGGCAAGAGTTCCATATGTAACCCCCTTCAAAGTTATACATGTAACAAATTCTTTTATATTTTTGGCCTAAGGGTTAGGGTATTTGTTAGTGTAAGGCCATAAATAAACATAATTTGTTTCATGTAGGATTTTAAAAGTGGAGTACATGTGGAACTCTTTCCCTGTAGGCAAAATAAGGACACAAGCATGGTCACTTTGCATTTCACTGATACTATTTACAGCATGCATTCCGCCAGTGTGTGCAAGTGTTGTTAAAGGTGCAACAAGAGATTTCACATGTCAGGTGTCCCTAAACAAATTGAAAGTCCTGATTTTTGCCCTGATGTAAAGCTTTCCATCAACAATATCCCTGTCTGAAAGGATTAAGCTGAGAAATGTTTCTTTGGTACTGAAATTGTGAAATTTCTAATTTCATATAGGAGCAAATACGAAATTCAGCCTGTTTTATATTGAAATATAAGCAAATCAAAATTGCCTTTTTCTCTCTTTTAAGACATTTCTGTAGCCAAATACAAGGTAAGAAATCTATTGCGTGTCTAATCCATATGAAATTACTATTATGGCACAATAATTGAGTGCCTCAAAATCTCTCGTTGCACCTTTAACATGCTAAGGCCAGATATCTTTGAACCAGGATCCAAATTAAAATACACAAGACTTGATATATCTATTTTTGTAACTTGTAAATATTATCAGTCACTGCTCAGTCAGTCACTCATTCACTCAATCACTCATTCACTTATTCACTCAGTCAGTCGGCCAGCCATCCAGTGAGATTCAAATATGATACCAGGCTGTTCCTTTTGGGACCAGAAAAAAGGTTTAGACAGTATTTTGCTTTTCAAGAGATTTCATGATTGTAGGCCACAGGGGAACATTATCACATAGACAGATAGCGGATGGGTGTGGCAGTTACTGTTAGAGTCTCTGATTGTGAGTGTGCCAGGACTTTCTTATACAGGGAAATGCTATTTATCATTTTGAATGATACTGTACCAAAGAAAAACATCAAAATTGCTAACACAGTGATAATCCGGAATCAGTCTTAATTTGTAGTTCCTCATCATCAATTAAAAGTCTTGACTATACTTTTAAACTTAATTAATGATTACTGCCTTCGTAAGAAATTGGAATCTTCCTGTCCGTTCTCGACACATAAAAACAATTAAGGGGGATGGGGGGGGCCATTTAAGTATATAAAGTTTAATCTTGATTCGAATGGCATTCAACCCCAAAACCCTATACCTATAAAGATTCGCCAACGATATTTCAACCGTTTTGACATGATGAGACCCTAAAAACGTTTGATTTGGTAATCCCCATTGAGTACTGTGTAAAATTTAATATTGGTTCGACCAAAATGGGGCAACATTTTGCTTTCATAACACCAAACCAAACATCTTTTTAGACCTAAGATTTTACAGGGTAAAATGAGAAAAATAGTAGTTTCTCTCTGATACCAAAATGTAAACCAATTCTGGTAAATCTGGGGGGGTCCCTAGGGACGAGGATACTAGCGGTAGGGACCAGGATTTTAAACAGATCCAATGCAAGATGGAGATAAATTGAAGGCTGTTATCAATTCCAGACTATACATATCTGATAATTTGCACCAGTTTTGCCAAACTTTCTGAATATGGGGATAACTCATTTTGTGCCGTCTGCCAAGAATGCAGAGGGCACATAGGGATTACTCTGGTAGTATGCCTGTGTGTGTGTGGTTCTGTGATCAAAATGTTAAACATTAATATATTGCATGCAGTATGCGTTCTGTAATGGCTATGATGATCTAACTTGGTGGAAAGGAGGGGGTGGGGTGGATAACATGTTGGTGACCGCCACATGATATTTGCCGGTCAAAATGTTAACCCTTAAGGTCAATGGACATGCTTCTTTAAACATACTTAGAATACCACCAAAAAAATGGGTTCATTCATAGTATGTATTGGTATCAACGTAAAATCTGCATGAAGCAATAATTGAGAAGAAAGAACCGTTATGATATTTTCTAAAAATTGGCATAAATCATGTGTTTGGACAAGCTTCAAAGGAAATTCCCAAAATGAAAGTGATTATAGCGCTACGAAGCGTTTGACCCAGAAGTGACGTCCGAGAGTAAACAGAGTAGTAACAATACGCGATACGCGTCATGATCTACATCGTGGAAAAGGACGTGCGCATGGCCCAGGTTTTCTTGCCCATACGCTACACAGTGACTCTCTGAATATGCGTCGTACGTGTTGTATCATATGGCATATAATTTTCTTGATTTGATGCCTTAAAATCACGACTTATAATGTTCTGTTGTATTCAAGGCGTATTGTCGACCGGCTTGCACCAGCGGTGACCGTAACGCCAGTGAGAATCAGAACAGAATAGCTTTATTCAAGTTCCAGGCAAAAAGAAACCGACAAGGAGCGAATATATGGTGCGGTTAGCCCACGTGGAGCTTGTTACAATGTACTCTGAGTCATTAAAACTGGGGCAAATCCAACTCCAGCATCTTGATACACTGTTCGCGAAGAAAACAGGAGGTGGTCCTGTCAGTTTGGGTATATTTAGCCTTGAAATACCACTTTACCGATGTTCACTTTTTAAACAATCTGTGTTGCGATATGTTCAGGATACTGTTGGGGTACGAAAATGTAAGAAATTAAGAAAGGTGACTCAGCCAGTCCATGGACCTTTAATTATATTGCATGCCGTATGAGTGCCGTAAGGGCTTCAAATGAGTAATTGGTGGAAAAGGAGGGGGGGACAGGAGGGAGACAGGTTGTGACCTAGTGACCTTGGTGATTCATGTGACCTTGGTGACCTCATGGACCCTTGGTGACTATGTGATTCCTTGATGACCTAATGTGACCGTGATGACCTCATGTGACCTTTGGCCCCATTCACAAACCGCGATGGCAGCAAGGGGGGGGGGGACGACACTCGGGTCGGGGAAAATGATGTATTTTTCCAGTAAGATGCTCAAATATCGATTTAAAGACCGTAAAACTGTAAGCAACGTTGGAGAATCACCATAAGAAAAAAAGGACAGCCACGATATACTAAGATTGAGAGATGAGAAAAATACAAGGGGAGGGTTTTGAATGATACCAATATATAGGGTTTGATCAGGTGAGTGGTGAGGCTCAGGATTGGTTAGTGTCCCTTACGAAATAAGGAATGTCTTTCGTCAATGGATAAAATGCAATACAGTTGTCTATGGAGAGAACTACCGTACCAAACAATTTGTTCCTAACACAAGTAGAGTTGGATCAAACATAAAAATAAGCTGTTTTTCAAGGAGCTGTTGAAACATTGCAAAATGCATATTTGTGCAGGTTAAGTTTCTGATAACGTCCTTTTCTATGTTTTATGTTTGACTCCCTTGATACACGGATAAAACCAATTTCCCCAACAGTCTGTCCCAGAGTCCACAAATCAACCACAAGGGACCACTTGCTAATGTCAGTAACTGTAGTCCATTTGGTAAATTTTATAATAGCGGCTTTTAAAATCTTGCACCTGTCAGTATCCTTAGCTTCGGCTCCAAGGGTAGGGGGATACTCGTACCTGTGATTAGGTGATGCTATCAATACACTGGTCATTAGCGACTAATCCCTGTTACGTCCCAGTGCTTATCTCTAGGAAGGTGAAGTAGCCTGCCAATTTTCGCTATATCATCACCCTCGAGTCTAGACATAATGGCCCCTTGATGAACGCTACTGACTTGGCAGTAAAAAGGTGGATAACCAGAGGGCTATTGTGGCATTGACAGTGTGGACCATGAAATATGGACTGTCGATTGTTTGTTGATACTTCAAATTTGATTTCAAATACCATGATGAAGCAAAAACACAAATGGGGACATCCCTACCTTCTTTTGTACATAAAATAGTGTTAGGTGTTTCCATGAGATACCCATTACTGTGTTGGATTCATAAACCTTCAAGGGGGAGACCCGATTTAAGTGTTTCTTAATGTTTCATAATTAGGAATGGCCTTCACCCCCCCAAAACCCCTCTGTAAGTTTTGCACGCGTTATTTAAACACGTTTTTAAGTGAGGCTTTTTAACAAGATGATTTTATAATCCCCATAGAGAGTACTCTGAAAAAATACTATGGTCGACCAAAATGGGACTCATATTTCAAACATAAGATCCGAAACCAAACTCTTAGCCCTCAGAGTTCAAAGACCTAGACGAAAAAAAAACATGAGAAAACATAGCTTTCTTCTGATACCAAAATTTGACCACTTCCGGTAAATCTGAGTCCATGGGGACGAGGGCTATTAGCGATTGCGACATGGACCTTTTAAAATCTGATTTCTTTAGGTATTCTATTATGATGGTTTTGAGTGCCCCCAATTTTTTTTTTTTTTTAATTACATTAAAAAAAAAAAAAAAAAAAAAAAAAAAAAAAACACATTCCTATATGAGGCAGGACTTCATATGCTACTATTCAGGATTTTGTGTGCACCTCTCATGAAAAATATTAATTTTGATTTTTTTTTTTTATCTATCTTGGGAATTAGGTCAACAAATTCAATTCTTTTCCATTGGAGGAATCATACAGTGGTTAATTATTGGATAGGCTTTTAACGATGGGTATTCATACATTGAAATAATTGAACAGGTTCACAACCGGACACGAAAAAAGCCATTCACTGAAGACTGGACCGATGAGAACAAGAGATCCATTAGCTGCTTAAAACGAGAGTTAAGGTGGCTACTGATAAGAACTCTCACTGGAGTTACATTGCCCCGTGTTCACCAGAGAACAAGCAGCCCTTTTATCTGCTAAATATCAAGGTGGCTCTTGAAAAAGAGCCGTTCACTGAAGACTGCCCCTTGTTAACAGAGAACAAGCAGACCTCACGTATCCGTAAAATAGAGTTAAGGTGGCTCTTAAAAGTGCCCTTATGAAGACTCCCTTGTCAACAGGAATAAGCAGACCTTGCCGATTGATAACAATTCTATAAGAGAGTAGTGTGAAACAACAAAGTGGGTATCATTTGTTTGTTATCAGGGGCTGCCCATTTTGCCCTATGGTCCTTAACCATGCAGACAGCATCCAAAACTTTGGGGGGGGAAAAAAAACCCACCCTTTTAAAATAAATGCAAAAGTGACATTAAATGGCTTCTTGTTTAAGTTAATTAGATTGAAATAATTACAAATGTATGATTTGTGTAATGTACTGAAATTCATAATTGATTAATTGCTATTCCAATCTTTTTAAATAAGTGATAAAAGATGCACTCAAATCACACTTCAAATTATTTAAACTTAATATACCCCCCCAAAAAATCACAAGCGTTCACGCCTGAGTCACGTCCCTTTTGTTATGATGAGATTCATTCCTCTTTACCCGCTAGCAAAAAGTTAGTGGTGGATCATATGGGTCGATTGCATGATTTAGGACAGGAGTATGATGCGTTGGGTACGATTCCGTGTGTGAAGGTGGTAGGTAGGGGGGTAGGTAGGAAGCTGCCCATTGAAGTTGAATTTTTAAAAACTTAAAGGTAATAGTCGCGAAGATGGAAAATCAGTCATTGGGCTAATTAAAGGCTCAACAGAAAGAATTTTATGCACAACCCCCCCTTTTTAACACATTGTGGTTTATTGATATACCTATATATAAAATATAAGATAAACTTTCAATGTTTATTTCTTCTTTAAGTGCTTCATAAAATCCAAACCATACATTTTTTGGACCATTTTATCGAAAAATTTGCTATCACTTCGGGTAGTCAGTTCAGATTCACGGAACTTCAGGCTAAACCAAAAAGCAAGAAAATTATGTAACAACAAAGTCTCCAAACTAGACTTTAAATAGGCTCGTTCCGTTTAGCGTTACACGTAGTCCGGACCCTAACTCCTGGGAGAAGGAAGATAGTGGGTTCGTAGCGGAAAAAGCCAGAGCAACATCGGGCTACATCTAGACTTAACTAGTCCTTCCAATCAACAAAATGCGCACTGTCAGTGCATTGGGCTGTGACTGCATGGACGTACTTCGTCGCCGTCGCTGTTATTAAACAAAATGCTGTGCAGATTGACAAACTCATAATGACATACACCATATTGCTCATAGGATTAACACTTGACACTGAAAGGTCACATGCTTCGTTGTCATCATAACGTAAAAACCACATTCGGTTGTAACTCGGATTCCAGTGATTATAAAACACACTGGGTCCTGTGTTTGTCATTCGACAACGCAAATGCTTATCATCTGACGTTACCAGATTCAACGGGGAAAATCGCTGGTCTTTTTGTGCTGACTTCTCAAGCTACAAATTTGCGTAACTCATGTGAAAAAGAAACATAGTGTTTTCTTACAAAGATAGTTTTGTTTCCTCTGCACCCAGTTACTTTGATACATTGCCAGGATAAGTGAACAATACTTGACCCCTGGGTTGTATCGAAATGTTTAACCCTTAATATATTGGCCTGCCATATATGAGTTCAGTACGGGATGCGATGATGATTAAACTTGGTGGAAGGAGGGGCCAGGGTGGTGGTTGCATGGTGATGACCTCAGTGACCTTGGAGACTCATGTGACCTTTGCCCCGATTCAAACCGCGACGGCAGACAACACTAGCGGTCCCGAGAAGCAGCGATGTATTTTTGAATAATGGGCAGTAGACGCTAATAGATATAGGTAATCATTCAGTTTATATTTTCCATGTGCAACTATAGCTAGACGCTCTGTTCCACAGCCCTAAAAACTCTCGGTGCTCCACATGCAAAAGGACAGATGTTTAAACAAGTATAGCAGTTTTTGTTCAACAATGCTGCCTCCATGCGTGTTTGGAAATAGCATACCAGCCCATAAAATGGTCTGTTTTAACACAGTTTTGAATAGAACAGATGTAGTTCTTTGAAATTCTACACTTACAATTCTTCACTAAATAACCTTGACAAGTACCAGACAAATATGGCACAAATTGCGAGTGTTAAGGCCAATAATCTGCCACCAATTACAAATCACAATTGTTAATTGTCGGTGTTAACTTTTAGTTGTTTTCAGCCTATTTTCCCCACAGCCAAACACCATGCTTAACAATTGGTACAACTGAATAGAAAATTAAGAGCCTTATGTGATATATTAGGATGTGTGATAAGAGGGGGCGTAAGGTAACTGTTTTACCCTAGTGTGACATGACTAGGAAATAGGGATGATGCTACTTCCAAAATATTGCAATGCTTCCTTTTTGACTTAAAAATATTATCCCAAGCTCAGTATGCAATAGGAAAGATGAGTAAAAACATTTGACATTTCTGATCCCAAAAGTTCAAATAAATTATTGGTCCCTGCTAAAGGTATTTCGAGACAGACTATGAATTGGATATCCAGATGCACATGAAAAAAGTTAACTGCTTTTACACTGTACATATTTACAAACCTGATGGGTGATCCACACATTTTGGACGGATTTTTAATTGGTATTTGCCCACAATGATTCTTGGTGTGTACACGGTGACCCCAACAGGTTTGAGGTCATCAAGGGAGAATTTGAGGTCATCGAGGGTCATTTTTGAGGTATGAGGATCATTTGAGGTCTGCAGGGATCAATTTGAGGTCATTGGGGATCTTTGAGGGTCATTGAGGGTCATTTAAGGTCATTGAGGGATCATTTGCGGTCATGTTCCAGATGGAAACATAACACATTGGTCACCTCTCATCCCATACTTTTTGAAATCACAAGTATGTGATAATTTGACCCCAATTATGTATTGATGAGTCACACATGTGGACTACGGTGTGAGGTCACGGGTCATCTAGGGCTCAATGTCAGAAAGTGATTGATATATCGGCTGTGCAGCAGCACTGCACTGATTGCGTGGAAGTGGAAGTGGACCTTTAGGGGGTCAGGCATTGTTGGCGGGGACATTACGCCCTTCAAATTTCCTGTATTCTGATTTTTTATTATAAAGATACATAATTTAACATGTTTCTTTTATCTTTTTTCACCTATCTTTTATTTACAGTAGTGCATATGAAGAAGGGAGCACACAGGTACCTTAGTAAACCACCAATGAAATGGAGCTAGAACTCAGGATATTACCACACAACTCAATAATTGTAAATATACGCCAAAAATAAGACATCTTCCAATATTGACGTATAATGTAATACTTGGATTTTTATCAAGGATGACAGATTATATGGTCCTCCAAGTATAAGTTGACTCCTGTAATTTTCACTTCCTATGCAGATTGTTTTGTAACCTAAGTTGATGTGACATGTTATCCAGGTTTCTTCGAATCATGTAAGTGTCATTTTGCAAGCATTTTATTCCATTTTTGTATGTGATGCAGAAAATTTGAAAGGTAGGTCCTATCTACTTTTGATATTCTTAGATGACTCAGTTAGGCATTCCCGAAATAAATTTTCCCTCCTTTTCCTAGGGACCCTTCATTTAATGGTAGAAGCTCAAAGAACATATCAAGTGGGATTGAACCACCATATTCTGCAGATTGGACAACTCTTCTGTTACATCCACGCCGTTTGTATCAGAATTAATAAACCATTTTAATGAAAAAAAAAAAGACAAATTTTTTTAAATCAGGACTTTTTTATTCAAATGACAACCAACGGTGCAGTTAAAACAACAATAGTGTCCAAAAGTGCAAAATGAAATGGCAGTTCAATCTAATATGATGTTTTCTTTGGCTTTTACTAATTGTAGGATCAAAGTGGGAGCTTATTTCTTTGGTTGCCTGATAGGATTGTATCAAAGCTTTTAAATTACACTAAAAATCCTTTCATACATTCCTAGGTATCTAGTTCAACAAAATAATCAAACTGAACGTATAAAATTGTATACATTTAACCCATTATATGACCTTGAATAGCTTTGAGGCCGCAATTGTGGATATTGGAGCTATTCTTAGGCGATTGCTGTCATGCTCCGTCAACTTACAATTCCAAGTTGTTAGCGATAAGATTATTGTGCAGACAGGGTTATCTAAAGGACGAGTGTAATCATTGACTTGATTTGAAAGCACCTTCATTAGGCATTATTTATACTTCTGTAGAACTGTTGAAGCATTGGGTCAATCTCTTCACCTTTTGTAGGATTTCTGGTTCAATTAACAGTAAAACCACAGGCTTTTCTTAATCCTTATGTCAGTCCCTATCTTTGGGCTATATTATTAATAGTTGCAGTCACACAGTGGAATCCCTGGGATAATCTAGCATTGGAATTTTTTCAGGAAAGTTTCTAAGAGATCACATTTTAAGTTTTGTTTAACTAAGACAAGCACCTTTTGGTTTTCCTTAAGGGGGAGAGAGGGAAAAAGAGGGAGTGGGAGGAGAGGGTGAATGAGGAGTGGGAGATGGTATAGAGGAGTGTAATTAAATAATCTAATTAAGGTTTATTTAATTTAATTTCAATTGAGGCCTGTAGGCCAAATTGCTAAGACTTTACAACTTACTAATTTCCAGACAGAAACAATGCATTTATACCAGCAGCTTAAACAGCACACATTGTCACCATTCAAACACCTATACGAAACACACCGAATGGAAACAGTGCAAGCTTTCATGGTTCCTTTTGCCCATTTCAAATGAACCTTGGAGAAGGGGGTATTCAGGTTTTAATCAAATGTTTATACAAATTAAATCCCAAATTGGAGTTCTCGAATCTAATACAATACAAGACCAAGTGGCCCCACGATATTATAACCGAAGACCCTTTGCGCCCGAGTTTAAGCTTGCTCACCGCTAGACCACGCCACCTTCACTGTGAGTGCGACAAGAGAACAAGTCAATTTTTTTCATGTACAGATTTCGACACTGCATAAAATGTGGGTGACCCGATCGTGGTCCAATTTTTCATGTTTTCTCCTTCTCATTGAAGCATCACCAAGTAGTAGTAGTAGTAGTAGTAGCAAAAATGTGTACTAACTTAGGCCCATAGGACAGTGTGTGTTAATTAATGTGGTTGACCACACATGGAGATAGTTTTGTTCATGAAACATTTCCTGGAGTAATGAGAAAAATATAAACTTCTGATACCAAATTCTCAATTTTGATGAAGTAAAGAGGGGGATGAGGTTGTTGATTGGGTCACTCATCCTCAAATTGACACCAAAACAAGTTTCATAGCATACAGAATTCTCAAGATATTAATTGTGAAAGCCACAGGTTTATGTTGATTTTTTGATATTTTAAGAAATAGCAAAATATTCTTCTTAGGTGTAGTTTTTTTCAGGTTTGGCATTTATTGCCATTAATTACAAATTTGTAACAAAAAATGTCAAAACATCTTTTATGGCAAATAACTTGTAAACATTGTTGGCGACTTGTTTTCTTGTGTGCGTGGGGCCATAGGCACATCACGTCACATACATGTAATGTTCCAGTTTTTACATGGGCTTATTTTGAGTTTATTGGAAAATGATTTTTGTGACTTTTTTCTTATCAGAAAATACCTGAGTCTTCTCTTGAGGAAAATGTTACAATGTTATCAGTGCAACCAATTATTTGACTTAGGGAGGAGTATGCTCAATGTCACTCATAAAGTTATGTTGGGAATTTCTTGGAACTATTCCAGATGATCAGGACAAATTGGTAACCTTTAGTGCAAGTAGGAGGGTGGTTTCCTGTTTGGAGGTACTGTAGGGAAAATGATACATGAGCTGTGTTTAGGTTGTTTTGTGTGCTCACTGCTCTGGGGAATTATTCAAAAATAAAACATGCAAGTACTGCAGTCCCCAACTTTAATATCATAACCAAATAAGTATTTTTTTTAGCTTAAAGGGCCATAGTTCGATCACTGATAGCCTTGTCCCCAGAACCCAGATTTTACTGGAAGTGGTCAAAATTTTGATATCTATCTGAAGAAAGCTACTATTTTTCTCATTTACCCTGTGAAATCTTAGGCTATAGGATGTTTGGTTTGGATATTATGAGCGAAAACATGCCCCATTTTTGTTGACCAATATTAATTTTACATTTACATAGAACTCTGTGGGGTGTACAAACAGTGGCATCAATTTCTTTTTGACATTGGGGGGATGGGGGTTGATAAAAAATTATGAATGAAACAGAGTTTGATAACAAGATCTGTTAACTAGCACATGTGCATGAACGCGCAGAAATTTTTGCCATTTTAGAACCTAAAATTGTTAAGCACGCAGAATTTTTAATTTGTGAAGGTAAAATATGAGGTTATTTTAGTCAAAAACACTTGAATGGGCATCAACATTGGGGGATGATAATATTTACAATCCCCTCTCATCAAAAATTGATTTACGCCTATGTGTACAAAACAAAATCACATTTTTAAATGCTCTATCCACTGGACAACATGTACTCTCTGTTAGGTATTCAGCACATGAGAACTAAGCTAAATCAAGAAAACCAGTAAATTAGATTGATGGAAAACAGTCAACTTTTAGATGCAGGAGAAAACCAAGAGTACAAGGGAAAATCTGTTAAGTGAGTGTGCATCAGAAAACCTAATTCACCTGAAGCCACAACCCAATTGGGGATCTAACCTAGACCTCATTTTGTAAAAGGCAGGGGAACTACTTCCTGCTTATCCAACTGGCCCTTTTCCTTAAATTTTGTACTCCCATACTATGTATGTAGTTGCAAAACCTTGGATTTCTCTGGGATAGGTTGTCAGCATGGTTCAGAATAGGTGACACTGTTTACTGGTCATTTTATGGGCAGGGTGAGCATAACAATAGTAAAATTGTGGCTTAGATTCAAATTCCTCATCTAAACTAAATGACCACTGTTAGTCACATAAAAACCTCATTACTTGCTAACCCTACCAGGGAATTTCTTTGTTCTATGAGATATTACAGTTATGGGTCACTTGTAAAATTTCTACACTCACACCCACACAAAGAATAATTAAAAGGCATGAGAGTTTAAGGTTGCACCGTGAACACACCTGTCACGTCTCTGTCCTCCAATGGCAAAACTAGGAAGCTCTGTGCATGTTTGTTGGTATCTGATTAGCCCCTGGTTAGCCATCTGGTCCCCCTAGGCTATGGTTGAAATTTTATCATTGGTGTTTTTAGGTTGTCAGAAACAATGTAGCGGCATAAAAGGTAACTTTCCTTTAATTAATCAACCTAGTTGACCAAATTAATTTTTTGGCATGTTCACTTGGTTTAATCTATTTTTAAGAGACAAAACTACAACGTACCTTGTTGGCTGGTATTCTGAAAGGGAGTCTTAACTTAAGACCCAGGTTAAACTAGGCTAGTTTCCTGAGTGGACATTTTTTTTTCCTTTCAAAATATTGTGAAAGTTTAAAATGTAACAGGTAAAGAAAATTCCTCCTGGATGGGCCGGAATGGCCCATCCATGAGGATTTCTCACAGCACTTTTAGAGATGTTGATAGGAAAATTCCTCATGGATAGACTAACCCTGGTTTTACACCCGGCTCTAAAGTTAGTCTCCTTTCATAATACCACCCAATGCGTTTATTGAAGTGCAATGCACAGCATGGATGTAAGGAATTGGGAAATGGAGATTCTGCTTGTTAAGTGCTCATAGCTTAAATGGGATCCAGGAAGTAACAACGGAAGTCATAGCTCCCAAGTTGACTCATGAACACTATGGCTGTCATTCTGTTAAGAGGCATCAACTTTACACCTTGGGTTTAAACAGGGTCGTTCATCATAGTACCCTTTTTTTTCTTTCACCCCTACTCAGAAAGTGTGATACAACAGCTTAGAAATTCCTCGTGGCTGGGTCAGACCAGTCCACCATGTGAATTTTCTCATTAATTGATCCCACTTTCAGTGAATGTGAAAGAGAAAAGTCCATGCATGAAGGACGACCTTTTAAAGTTAGACTACCAGTTCTGTGGGTTTAACCACCATCTTTGTTGTCACCAGGGGAGAGGAGTTAGTGTATCCTCCAGGATGTATTCATGACTGTGTCAGAACCTTTGGTTAAGCGCACATCAGCATCACTGACCTCTACACAATGGATAGCGGGCTGCCATACAGTTGAATGGTCGCCGAGGTCACAACAGAAGTTTGGCTTTTTTTTTCCTTGACAATATGGGCGGGCAACAATGCATACGCTTGCTGGTGCACATATTCACACAGATGTTCTATTGTTATACACAATTCTACTTTGACAAGGTGTTCTGCATTGTTTCCCCGCCATCTTACCAAGGTAAAAAGCAACTCCTTTGTGACACTCGGCGACTCAGACCCGCTATCCAAGTGTAGAGGTCAGTGAGCAGCATCCCCTATCAATGTTAATGCCTCATCAGTGGTAACATGTTGCGAGTTCAGCACTTCAAGGCACTATCAGTGATTGCTAAATCAGAAAATCAATAAATTTTTTTTTTTTTTTTTTTTTTTTTTTAAGTATGTTAAAAAACCAAAAAAGAAAAAAGTACAGGTATCCTAACATACCCTGCAAGGATTAGGACCCCGAGCAACCAATAAGGACCGAATCGGAAATTTTAGTCATTACGTCCAGTTCGGAACTTACTACACCACGTCATTGATGGGGAATCGTATCTTTGAACACTGCGGTTTTCTTCCTTTCTTCATTCCTTTTCAGTTGGGAAAAGATAACTTAAATGATAATTCTACTGACTTATCCTTCTTGTGAATGCTATTCCTGCAATTTCAAATATTTTTCAATCACTGATAGTGTCTTTAAATAGGTGCTTTCTTCAGGGCAGCTATGAATGCCCACTCCTCTTCAAGGTATTGACAAAGATGGCTGCTAACTCTAACCTCCCATTTTCAACTTCTTTGGATAAACACATTCCTATACTTTGTTCATACCAATACGACTCTCACACTGTAAAGCCTCATAGGCACTACAAGAGTGCCGCTTCTATCAAGAGATGCACGGACTCTGATCAGAATTAACTTTACCCTGCAACCTAGCACGCAGAGTGTGTGGTTGATGTTATCTGTCAACGGGAGGATATTTAAAAGGTGAAGATTGGCAGGGCAGGAAGCTAAGGCTGATGACGATGATGATAGTGCGGGTGTGGTGAGGGTAAAGGTTTATGCCTGTGGCAATGACACTGTAGTTCAGGTTATTGGTGCTCTGGACCAATGACAATGGCATGACAGTTAATTTGATTTGGAAATTTAGTTTAATTCCAGTTGTGTCAAGACTGTGTCATTTTTTATCGTGGTTGTCCAATCATTACTCACTTATTCCATTGTGCCCCAAAGTCACGCTACTATTTTGTTTTTACGGTAGGATTATCGGCTACGGCATCGTGCCCAGATCTTGTTGAAATGCTCATGAATTTGGTTAATTGGTGAAAGACACAATTGTGCCAAATTTTTAAATTTTTTTTCAAAAAAGGCGTTTTAGAGAAATGTCACGTATTTCGTTTTCCAATTCCCATAGACTTTGTACAGGGTGGCTGATTTTTGGCAGTAAGAAAGGACCAAAAGGGTGCAATTTTTGTGAAAAACTACACATTTTAACTTCAATTATTTCTTCAAGTAATTGATGAGTTATAAGATGGTGTTTTTTTTAATGGTTTTAATGAATTCAAAAATCCATACTATTTTTTTTTTTTGGGTGTTCCAAAACAAAGAACAGGTGGTCGCAACACCACTTTTTTGTTTACTTATTTCTAGAAATACTGAAGTATCCACTTTTCATAATTTTTCTAGAATAAACTACAACTCCTTGGTGATGAATAGGTGTCAGATGAAAGGAAATCAATTTAGAAAATTCTCCCGTTAGATTTTGCCGATTGCGTGTTTTCTATTTGAAATATAGGTGTTTTTAATTTTTCCCTAAACATTTTTTCTAAAGAATGAAACACGTGATTCAAAAACCCAACGTGAATGTTTAAGGTATGTTTGTTTATTGCACACTTCCCTAAAGTTTCACGCTTAAAATCACCTTCCATTTAGGCTGGGAAAAATTATTTATGTAAAAATTAGGGAATTTTTAAAAAATAAATAAAAACACTAAAACAATTATGCAGTATTGAAACTGCAAAAAATGTGTGAAGAGAGTTCAATCTTTACCACAGTCAAGTTGGACTAAATTGATTCCGGGTGTGATTTTATGGTAATTTTTCTGTAAGACCAGTTTATCCGAAACTTAGGAGGAAAATGAAAACATTCTTGAAAAGAACAAATGGGGACACTCCATTCTGTTACCAATCTACATTTTCATTGCTGTTACTATTAAAGTGTAAGGATAAACAGAATTTTAACGGGAAACAAATGTTTGGTTTTATGTGACCAGAATTTTTAAGGAATACAATTTATTGTTTTTATGTGAAAACCGAGTAATTTCCTGATTAAACATGAACTTAACAGACTTTTTACAATTGAATGGTTGTCATTGAAATACCATTAATTCTGCACATTAAAAAACTACTTTCAAAATTAAATTAGCTTAATAAATTGTAGGCAAATGTTAAATGCATACGAATGCTTCCATAGTCCATAGTGTTAGTGTGAAATTTGAGGGTCTTTAAAAATTGGTTCCAGCATGAATTTTAAACAAATTTACCTATTTTGTAACATGGTAGTGTTTTTTGAGACACCCTGTATTTACAATGCCATATTGAATGTGGCAGTTGATAATAGCCATCTCTGAGTCACTTTGTCCATCTGTTTTTCATCATCTCAATGCCACAAATTGTAAACCTGTGGAAATTACTTGCATCTCATGATATTTTGGATGGAGAGGGATGGTGTTTTGGGGCCAGGCACATGGTGGTAACGAGCAGAGTGGCTGCTGCCACCATGGTTGGCCAGCTTTTGGAGTCATTTCTTTTGTTTTAAATGAATGTCCATTTTATGTATTGCTTTGTTTTGAGTATCCTTAATTTGGTTGCCTGCCTCACATTCATCTTTGCTGTGGCTCAGGCCAGGCAACAGTTAATATTTGATAAGGATGGGAAGAACCAGCGAAGATAAAGTTGCGGAATTTTAAGGATTGCAGGAAATTGACCCAAATGTTAACCCTAAACATTTGCCCACTGTTTTCACTTTGGCACATATGTCCACACCTTGGCTCTAGGATACAATGGTCCTTAGGTAGTGACCCACACGTTGGTGACCTCATGTGATCTTGGAGACCTCATTTGACCTTTGTTCCCATTCACAAACAGCAACGGTAGATGACACTTGCATTCAGTGAATGCTGTATTTTTTTACTTTCATTGTGACAGCAAAATAAATTTAAATAAAAATGAACTTGAAACAAGGCTTCTCAAAGCAATAACTATATTATGACTAAATATGTTTAAAATTAAAGCTTGTGACCCAACTAGGGAACAAACATTAGATATTGGAAAATTTTGATTAAAAAAGAGGGAATAGTGTTTAGGGTGACAGAATTGCCATTTCAAACATGTTTGATATTCGTTTTGTCACCTGGAGCACTTGTTGATTGGGTAGTGACTCGAAAGTGATCTTATATGTGTACATGCATGCATTTCATTTTGTTCAGAGTGTTTAAAGGTTTTCGATCCAGTTTGCTTCAAAATATTGATATTAAAAAGTTTCAACTCTTGTCTCTTTCTGTTAATTTAGGAGAGAAAACAAAAGGAGGCCATGCTGAATAAACTAGACAAACTACATCACGACAACCTGCGTCTCCAAGAGGAATCACAGATGACAGCAGAGCAATTACGTCACTTCACAGATTGGTTCTTCAGTGCCATCGAGAAATAAGTACTCCACGTCTCACAGGGCAAAATAAACGGCAGTCTTCTCAAACATCATCAGCAGTTACAGCTCTCTCTCTCCGGCCTGCTAGATTAGAGGGTGTAAGGTTAGGGAGGGTAAACCTCATGTGAGCACTTGCAGTGTGTGTGATCTTAATGTGTAAGTAGAGGGTAGCAATAAGAAAGCAATTTTGCTTACAAAGGATCTTGTCTTCCCTCTTCCAGTGTGAAGAAAATATGCCTTACCTCCAAAAATAGTCAAAACAATAAGTCAAATAGATGTGAAGTGGAGACTCATCACTCACTACTCATGATTTCAAAGTAAAACTGCACTAAATTTGCAGATTAAAAAGGTGTGTTGTAATCCTTCAGGGAGACCTATTTAGGCATTAAAATTCAAATTTAAGGGATAGTCAGTTTTGTATTGAAAGGCCAAAAATGTGGGATTTGAATGTATTTTGATACTAATGCACCCACACTGTGTAAAAGATTATTCTAAATATATAATTTGGGCACTTTCACACAATATAAAATTACTTTTTTGTAACCCAAATCTACAGATTAAAAGGTTTGAAATGTTTTTGGAATCCATGGAATATGAAGCCATTCACAATAGTGAAATTAGTAGACTCCAGTGCAGTCTGTAAGAATCATAAATGGTTGCCTGAAAATCCACATGAGAACACCTACTTTGTTTTGCCATATTTTAAAAACTAAGCTTTGCTGAGAGTTTCCACTTGTAATCCTGATTAGGTATAATTATATAATTACAGTTCAGAGTTGTTGCATTATTATACCTCCTCATATAGATTTTAGGGGTTGACAAAGTGCAGTGTACTGGTAAATTGTTATGGTACTAGTAAGATGATAATCTTGGATGAGTATCTTTGTCCTGAATGTAAAGAATCGCATTTATATTCGTTTGAAAATCGGGTGATATTTCCGTTTTCTTCCTCATCATTGAACATGTCATTCCAAGTTATTAGAATTTGCCAAACTTGTTAAAAGGATATTAATACATGACAACAGTCGGCATGTGGTTGAAAAACAAATGTAACAAAATCATGGCATGCTGATGGAACAATATTTTTCTACATCTAAGATTTATATTAATACAAATATACAGGAATGTATGAGTAGGTATCTGTTACAAGATATTAGTGATGTACTTGGCATCTAGCTACATAATTCCATCAAATAACATTACATATAGATGTAGATATAGTTGATCATATAACAAGGCAATGTTAATTGAAACCAGCATAAAACCGTCAGTCCAGTTAAGTTTGCAAACAAAACAAGTGTCCGTTTGTGCTGGATCAGCCATGTAGAAACAAGAATCTAATCTATTGTTACTACCCAAATAGTAGGTATACTTAGGTAGGTTTGTTTAGAGGTGACGCACTTTAATGAAAATGTTCACTGGGAAAAGGCTGCCCTCTGCGGGGGAAAATAGTCTGTTTGCTGCAACTCAAGATTGTATACTAACCTCACTAAAGTTAATTTTTCATCAATCTACTTGAAATTTGTGTACACAAGCCATAAAGTAAATGTTGTCTGGTTTTGATGCACATTTCATGAAGTGAAGTTTTAATTGAAAGTCAGTGCAAAACTTTTGATGTAATTGCCAAGTAAGAATAATACAAGGCAGCCAAAATGAACAAGCTTGTTTTTCAGCCCAGTAGACATTTTCAATGCACCAAGCACAAAACTATTGTGTGATCGTACCTCCCGTTGGCAGTCTCCTATCTGTGATATATTTGTGTTTGTTGATCAGTCAGTTGTGTTAATGACCCCCCTTTAGCACAGACATAAAATTGGTGAATAACTTTGTGAAATGATTTGGTATCTTCTGTATTCGAAATTTCACTTTTGATCGACACCATTTTGGTGCCTCATTTAAACCAAAATAAAAATGATTTCTGGACATTTTTGTAAACTTTATTCAAAATGCACTGAGGAAGTCGGAAATAAGCCATTTCCATCTTGTGAATATTGAGTTAACAAACGGTTCAAAATGAACACAATTTGAATACATATGTGTTTGAGACAAACTATGACTCCATATTTATTAGATGGGGAAAAGATTTAAAGGGGAGTACCCAATTCAAATGGTGCTTTAATCTTTTCAATGATAGAAGGATTTCACATCATACTGAATTGAAGTAATCACTATTAAGGGCACTATCAATGAACAGGCAAAATTAAAATAGATAATGAAAATTTTCAGGAGCAGCTTAAAAGTGTAGGATAAATCTAAAGATTCTTGTAAAAGGGAGAAAATAGCAGTACTGATTATTAAAAAAAATAGCTACCATGTGATAGATATTTGTGCTGCCATGCATAAGGATAATTAATCTTTCCCAGAGTCAGTGGCTCTTGAAATGACTGCAAAATAGTATGTTTGATGGGAATTTCTGACAAATGGCTGCTTTTGATCTTTGCTTGGGGTATTGCCAAAGGGGGTATTCCCTTTATGTGTTACAAAATCTGATTTGTTATTATATAAAACAAAAACACTGTTGTAGCAAGTCATGGATAGTGCCTTTAATAATGTGGATCAGGGAGTGTGTTCTGTGAGGTCTCACTATGAAATAATTAAATGTGGTTTTTTTTTTTTCATTTCTTGTGAAATTATAAATCAAAATCAAAATAAGGTTACTGTAGCCAATCCAATGTATTTTGTATATAATTCAGTCAGGTACTATTGACAGCCAGCAGGGTATACAATTGATTTATTTGACCAATAGTAAAAATTCAACCGATCTAACCCCGTGGTGGGTAGTTGGAAAAAAACACATCTTGTTAGTTTGGACAGATCATTATGAACTTCACTGATGAACCATAACACAGTCTTGTGCCATGACCAAGAAAAAAACTTGCATTTGAGTGTTTGCAGTTTTTCATGCTGTTACCAGCTTCAGCAAAACTGACATAAAAAAGCATCAAGATTTTCATGGTCATGACACAGCAGGAGCAAAATAATCAGAATTTGTAGATTCATTGAACCACTTCAAGCATAAAAAATGTTTTTTGTAACCCAAAACAAAATGATTGTTTAGAAATTAACCTAAGTACGTAATGTTGGACTTGATGTAATGCAAATTAAAATGTCCTACTGTTCATATTGTATCCCTTAGTGAGATATCTGTATTGAATACAGAATGAATATCTCGTACATTATTTTCACTTTTTTACATTCTTTCTAACAGGTACCTTTTGCACATAGGGAATTTGTACAAGGGGGAAAGTGTTGCCCAATATTTTTGTACAAATATTGTGTGAATAGATGTATTTAAAATATAGGATAAGTGTTGTGGTGTGAGAGATACATCGATACAATTCTGTACAGCTTTTGTGTAAATTGAGTCAGTGGATTTTCACTTTTGTATACATATTGTATATTGTAAAAATATTGATATTAGTTGAGTTAGAGTTTGTAAGGCGAGTGCAAGATTGAGGTAATTGCTAGGCTCGTTAGACATGTCGTGTGTTCAGGGTATGCCGTAAATTTAACCAATTCTGTTCACAATTCTGTAACGTTAATCAGCAACTCTTGATGACGTGCAGGTCCCGTTATTTCTACCAATTTAAAACTCGACATGTTTGCACCTGCTTGTTCCATCGCCATCGTAGTGTGTAGACTCTTCAAAGCTTGACAACGTTGAGATGCGACATCTCAATTATGGAGTTAAGTTGCTGAGATAAGAAGTGTAAATGAAGAGGCAGATGTTCATTTAGCCCAACACAGATTGACCTCACATTTTAGTGAGTAATTATTAGGCAGACGTTTGTCTCGGCTTCTTTTACACCAAAACCATAAGCGCTATGTGATCTGCTTGTTTGTTTGTGGTGTTGTAGTTTTTTGGTTGTTTTTTGTTTTCTTTTCTTTTAAAAAAAGACTGTGTAGGATTATTTTTTTTAAATGTACCTCTGGACTTTCCCTTTTTGGTGGAGGGGCTGGTGGCCAGTTCAGGAAAAATTATGACCAAAAGAATACTCATAAACAGGGAACAAAATCAATGCGGCAAAATGGAAATTTCAAAACCTCTATGTATGGTAAGCTAAAACAAACATTGTTTTCTTTGTGTCATATACTACACTCACTTGGAAATATAAATGTATAAAGCAAGACAATTGCATGAGATGTATTGCTGCTAGACTGATAACTCACAGGCTATTTATGATCTTGTCCACCACTGACGTACAAGACACAAATGTGCGTGTGTCAGATACATTATTTGTAGACCAGGAATGTGTAGATAAAATTACTGCTGCCACTATCAGAAACTGTCTGACATCGATTACATTAAAAGAGGTAGCTTGGTTGGAATAGATCAGAGATGGCGTTAACATGTTTGAAATGTCTGAGGAATTATGAATTGGAATGTAGTCTAGCAACAATGACATCAGTTTAATAGACAGTTATCAAGTTACACCTATATTAAAAAACTTGTTATAATAACCAGATACAATTAACACATGCTGGCACTGCTCAATGGAAGTACAGGCAGTGTTTTCTTGATGTTATTTGTGGTATGTAGGTGTAGAATGGGGAAGTGGAAATTCCATTCAAGGCTGATGAATGTGAAACCAGGGGGGTGAAGCCCATTCAAACCAGTCGTCCGTGCGGGCGCTGACATTTTGAATATTGCACGGAATAATAGTTTGGGTGCTTGTATTATACCACACTAATGTCAATTCGATACAAACAATCCAGGCAAAATATCGTTGTTGGATGTTGGGGGTTTGCCTTTGGGTGGTTAAATTTTGTCCTAACCCATGGCCACACAAGTGACACAACGAATGAAATGAATTGATTTAAATAAACCGCCCCTCAATGAATAATCTTTTCACCTAAGCGCGGCCTAAGCAACCTAAGCGAGTTACGTGAGTATTGAGCACAATGATCAGTTGCCACTATTTATTACCCACTGGCCCTCAAACACATCAATGTATCACTACCGATTAGTGTAATGCCAAAGCTGGCACCCACAGTATGTGGAAGAGCGGAGGCAGCCATGCTTCTATGTTGGTACTATATGTTTTCTTTGTGGTCGGCAAAAAACATGCGAGACGAGGAATTTCTAAAGATTACGAACGTTTTGCCTCTCTATTCTATATAGAATACCTCTTGGCTGAAACAAACCCAGTGAAAGATCAATTCAATTTGGAAATGTCTTGTTTGGAGAATGTACTGTAGGTATATTGCATATCTTGTACTTGCTAAGTAGCATTGGGCTATTCCTAATGAATTATATGCACCCCCATTAAGGATACACCAGGAATTGAGTGTATGCTCCCACTTGGGGGGGGTATTTCTTCTGGAATAGCCATGTTTAGGTTGTGTCATATGCAGTGTACATGATTCCCATACATTGATCATGTCCTAGACATGGCTATTCCAGATGAATCTGCCCCCCCCCCTTGTGGGTGTCATGTACTCAATCCCAGTTTTGCCAAGTTCCATAGCAGGCATCTCTAATAGCCCATTGGATTCTTTTAAGATGTTGTGATACCATTGCTGTGACTCTGTTAGGTGAATGGAACATAATGTACTAAATCCACTTAATGGACCCTTGAAATGCTTTGGCATAGTTACGCTCAACTAAAAGCATCTGATCTTTAGATTGTTCAATAATAATAACAACTACGCTTTTATACAGTGCTTTACAGCGTAAATGGCCTCAAATTATTACACTGCCACCAGGAAATCATCACAATCATTTCACTTCTTGTTTTGGGTGGGCCCTTGCTTGGGACTAAACTAAACAAAGCTGGCAATCATGATGTTCTTTATCTCCTGTAAGGTTTAAACACAGTTCCTGTGTACTTTAACAAAATGGCTGCTGTAACAAAGCACTGACAAAGTTTATCAATATGATAATCAATGTTCTTCAGAACTACTATTAGTATAAGTTGGTGGCGTGCACTATCAGCACCCGATTATTCTTGCTCTTTTTCTGAATGCAAGAAGTACTACTATTTAAAGGGGGATGACCCGATTTAAGTCAATAAATTTTTCATCTTGATAGAATGGCCTTCACCCCAAAACCCCATCTGTAAAGTTTTGCGCCGATATTTCGACCCATTGTGCCAAAATGGGGCATATTTTCACTCATAACATCCAAATTAAAGATCCTTTAGCTGTAAGATTTCACAGGGTATATGAGAATCGTAGTAGCTTTCTTCTGATACCAAAATTTTGACCACATCTGGTAAAATCTGGGGGTCCCTGGGAATGAGGCTATTTGCGATCTTACCATGGACCTTTAACCTTGACATGCCAAAGCATTTTGTGGGATATTTAACTTGCTGTTGTATTACTTTTTTGTATGAAATTGTATCAATTTGATGTGCAAAATATTGAGTTTACTGTTTTAAATAGATTTTGATGAGTGGGAATGGAAGACTAAAAGAAATAGAAGTGACTAGACATTTTAATTCCATTGAAATTAATCCAATATTGCTGATGAATTTTCATTAGCAATTTCTATTACTCTCCAATTACTTTTTTAATTTGTTATTTGTAGTAATGCAGTATAAATGAAAATTGGTACCAAATAGAAAAAAAAATTAAGCAAAAAAAAAAGTGTGTGTGAGTTTAATTCGAGCTAATTAGGCTAATTAGTAGTTGTTTCAAGTGAATCCCTGCGAGACACCGCAGCAGCTGTATATAAACCTGGTTAAGAGTTACATAAGTATGTCAGAAACCCAGATTATTACAAGGCAATTGCAGTATCTTATTAATACATTGCAATTGTAGTATCTTTTTAACATTATGTAACACATTAAGTTTCATGTCACAAAGGTCATCTTGTTCTGACACTTAAACCCCCTGAGGTCTACCACCTTTCTTAAAGTATCTCTGATTGGCTCATTACATGATACAGCATGATATCACCTGAGTAACCAATCAAAATAGACCGTATATCTGTACAAACCTTGAAGCTTTTCTTACCATGTATCTGAATGGCTAATACATCATATTGCCCTAATTATAACAAATGAATCAGCCGGTAGACTTTAGGGGGTTTAACTTGTTATGGTTATAGAAGTTAAAGGGTAAAGCCTCCCACATCACAGAAGATAGTGGCACTGTGGGGTGATTCATTTGCTTGTGGTCCCATCCCACAGTTAAGAAGAATATATGCATGTTAAATTCTGCAGAAAAATCTGTTATGGTAATTAACCATGAAAAAAGGGGATTGAATCACAAAACCTCCCAACCCCTCATGAAGTGTGCTAGAATGGCGTGGAATTCTTTCTTGAAATATATGGGCAGAATTCCATGTTTCACATACACTTAAAGGTGCATTTCGTGATCCGAGCACATTTATTTTTGTTTATGATACACTAGATAACCTCACCAAAAGGTTATTTCCAAAATTTCAGTTGATTCTGATGTTGCGTTTTGATGCTTTGAGCGAATTACTGTAACACACTGCCCCATAGGCCACTGTGCTGTAATTTCTGTCCGTTTACAGACAGAAAATACAAAATTACAAATTTCTTCTGGAGTAGATCGAATTTGCACGTAATATTCGGCACACATACTATACTTGGACCAACGGTTCAGAAGATATAAAAATCTCAATACCTTTGAGGTAAATCGGGGGGACGAGGTTGTGGATCACGAAATGCCCCTTTAAGTGTTGTATTATTGTGCATGCATGTCAGAGGCAGGTAGCAAATTCTTCAGGCAGACCCAGATTAGGGACTGACCAATATCTCAATGGGTGATGGGGAACACATTTTTTTCAGAAAAAAGGAACAAAAACACATTCAGGAAAAAAGGGACACAAAGTTTTAAAAAAAGAAACTTGTGAAATCGAGGGGGGGGACATAATTTTTTTAAAAGGAAATTTAAGGGGACGCGTACATTTTGTCTGAAAAGTTGTGAATTCCCCTAATTCTCTCATGCAAATATTTATCGGTCACTTTGGTATACTTTTTCAAACTGAAGATACTCATTCCTTCTGTCAACACTGTTTACCATATCACTCCTTTGACTATTGACATAAATGATTCTTAACCAGGTTTTATATTAATCAAGGCCTGGCCTATTTTTTTCACAAAACAGCTGCTCGTTCAGGCGGGTCAATAAAATGACCCTCAACCTTTGCGGGGCACTCACCGCAGCAGCTCAATGATTTTGTAACCTAGTCTTATGAATATTATGACCATTTTTAGTCCATTGGTTATTTTGAATCCATTTTTAGGATATTGATTCTTATTTTAATTTTAATTTTGTTATTATACCCTCTGGTGTTTTTTAACCGACAAAATGAAAATATATGTTTAAATGATTTGTCAGGAAGTTCCCATTAAAACTTACATTATTAATATTGGTAGTAATATGCCATATAATAGCAATTTAAATAATTTCTGTATGTTAAGTTAGCATGTGAAATTTGTGCACTTTGAATTCTTGATTTTATTATTTCCAACAAAAATATTTGTTGACTAAAAATGATAAACAATTGTAGTAAATTTTGGTACCTTTATGAAAGGGATGTGCAAAGCAACGATTTGTAGTTTGGAACTTCAAATTTTGTACCTTTTCACATGTTATGTGGGAAAGTAACATGATTTTGTTATTTTACATCAATCAAGGGTTACAATGCGATCATGTACAAAATTGTGATAATGTAAATTATAATTCTATGGGGAAATAGTGTACTGTGTACAGAAACATTCTCACTTGTTAGAAACATCTTAAGCACATTGGCTGGTATTGTGAAAGGGAGACAAACTTTAGACCTGGGTTTAAACCAGGGTTAGTCTTACATGAGTGGACCTTTTTTCCTTCCAACATACTATAAAAACATACTGTAACGGGCGAGAAAATTCCTCATGGATGGGCCAAAACGGCCCATCCATGAGGAATTTTCTCACCTGTTACATTTAAATTTCACAGTATTTTGAAAGGAAAAAAGGTCCACTCATGTAGGACTAACCCTGGTTTAAATCCAGGTCTAAAGTTAGACTCCTTTTCAGAATACCAGTCATTGATTTTATTAGTGTGTTACTGAACAAATATGGTTAATAAATTTGTTGTAATACTCAGTAGATATTTTGGATATGGAAAATTTAGTTTTACCCAAAAGGGTAAAGTAATTGGAATAGCCGAGATGTGTGACAAGAATCTTTTCTTCACGCTGAAGTGTGGTGGAAATTTGTGTGTACTGTATGCAAAATTAAGTTGTATCAACAAAATTTGTTTACATACTGTAGAAAGCCTGTAAATATTTTTCTCCATCGTTTGTTGTATTTATGTGCATTGTTTATAGTATTGTACACATGTACTAGAGCACTTTTTTTCTGATTCTCAAGAAAGAGCATGATATTTTTCTTCCTCGTTACACATGTAATTTACATAAATTGTACAGTTTGCTTAATAAATCACATGTAAAATTAAAACCACAAATAAATGTGATCTCTTTTTCATTCTATTTTTAAACAGATTTTGTCAAGGGTTGCAGTAAGCAGTGATGAATTTGTAGAAATTACAGATTGAATTTCACTTCGTAATAGGTTCTGCATGAGTGTGATTCTTCAGGATTTGTTTTTTTTTTTTCAAAATTTCCGCAACTTTATCTAATTTCAGCCCGATTCTAAGCATTTTAGGTCAATTTAACGCTGTTTTTCAGGATTTTTTACCAAATTCAGGATTTTTCCACAAAATTCAATCACACCCCTGGTTCTGCTAGAATCATGCATACAGGCCCACCCCTTAAAGGGGCACTAGGAGATTTTCTGAGGATACAAATTTCTCTACATTTGCATTTGATAGGTTGTAGGATACCTACCGAGAAGGATTTATTGGACAAATAAGTAGAAGAGGAAATCAAAAACTATGTTGTGAATGTGACTGCTCTCATAGCCTCCATAGAGAAGTATGCTTTGACAGAAAGTACTAAATCATCTCTTTATTACGTAAAGATGGCATTTTCGGCTTATTCACTTCATATGTGATTTAATACATTGGTAAGCATTCTAAATATGCAAAAATCCTTAACAAAATTGAATATTGATAACATATTCAATTTTGTTAATTTTCTGTCAGGGTTTCGTCATTATGTGTTAAACCATTGATGCCATCTTGTAAATATCTTGGCCACCTTGGTCCTGTCTGTATGACACACGCCCTCAATTTTTCTTGATGTTGAATTTTTGGTGCATTTGTTTTCAGTAAACTAAAACTCCCAAATGGTTTAGCTCTAAATGATCAGCATTGCAATTAAAATCAAGCCCCCTTATCTTAATTAGCCTGACTGTACGGGTAAAAGTCGGCGCTTTGTGAGCAACTTTGTTCAAACATACTCTTATAATCAAGAGCAAAATCGGCTACAATTTGTCATATTATCAAGAACTCATGGACTTCATTGCTTCAAGAAGTGAAGTAAAAAAATTGCAGTTGGTTGGCCATTGACAGACTTCCTTGACTAACTAGATGAGCCATCCTACTTAAAACATTTATGACTTCCTCTACACCATGCAAACAAATTCCCTCCGTAATTAACACACCTGCGTGTATCAGTCACCCCACTTCAGGCTAGCCTCATTGACGAAGGGCACGCTCTCCAAGATTACTGCAAATGAAATGCGGATTATCAGTCCTAGCTACCTCGCCTGTCATTCCATCGCATCATCTTACTAACTCGCAAGTCCGGTGTTAATTGATCCTTCGTGACATCAGTGTCATATTAATTATCAAAACAAATGCGGCATTGACAGCCAATGAGGCTTTACAGGAAATGCCTATGTACATGAAAAAGGGGTTGGTAAGAAGAAAATGACTTGTATGTCTGTTGCAGTTTTTGCTGGCATGCAGAGGCCAAATTACAAGTTACGAATGAAGAAACTCCAGGATGTCATTGTATGTGATGTTAATAATATTCCAACAGTCATTTATAATGGTCTCAAGAGAGAGGATACTATTTTTAACATCATATTGTTAATGACCACATTGTTGCAGGTAACGCATGCCTCTATTCACTTCTATCATTAAAGGTACAACGAGAGATTTCAAATAATAGGTGTCCCTAAAAATGTGAAAATTCTGATTTTTGCACTGGTGTAGAACTTTTCTATCAAATATCCCTCTGAACGGGATTGAGGCTGAGAAACTGTTTCTTTGGGTACAAAAAATTGTGAATTTCTATATCCTATAGGAGCAAAATTACATTCAGCCGAGTTTCTATTGAAAATATAAGCAATCTCCAAATCACCTTTTTGTTTTCATTTTAAGTTATTTCGGTACCAATAAATAGGAAAAATCTATCGATGGGTCTAATCTATCTTGAAATCATAACATATACATAAGTATGGATGACTTGAAATCTCTTGTTGCACTTGAATAACAATCAAATACACAGATATTGTGCTATGAGAGCCAGTGGCCGGCCAAAAACTGGAAGTTGACATCTAGTAGGAACTTTAGGACTTTGAGTATCTACTAGAGTACAAATTGTGGCCCTTGTGTCCATCACATATACTTGCTAACTGGGGGTCCCTCAAGTTTTTGGAAGTAGGACCCATATCATATAATCCATTTAGTGCCGAAAATGGGACCCATAACTATCTGTCAGAGTCAGTTTTTGGGCCAAATTTAACAACAAATTTGCCATTTTAACTTCAAAATTTTTTGACTTAGGAAATTTTGACTCTAGATTGAGAATTGGCCTATTTTCCAAAATTAGACAATTTTTGAAAAGTGATCCTCGCTAAAACGCAAAATTTGCATGAAAAGTTCGTATTCTATACCCCGAAGGCGAAAATGACACCTATTTGTGCCCTTTTCCCTGTATTTACAGTGATTTTGGGGTACCCCCCCGTCGCCTGTCTTGCAAAGTGTGCAGTTCAATGTGTTCACACTCTGGTGGAACTTGAGAGCAACTCTGAGTGACTGCTGGGCCCCCAGTTGTTGGTAACCTCCTTTGTACTGTCGGACCACCTGTTAATGGTTGAGCGTTTGGACTACGGCTTGGTGTGTCAAACCTCAACCGTGCCTGTTGTTGTAGGCATATATGTCGGGAACCATAAGTTTACGCGTATGAAAGCATCACCTTAGCCATGCCTTAGCATTACAAAAATTCTGATATTTTAGTCATTTTTGAGATATTGGCCTTTAAAATTTGGCATATTTGTCATCCTAACACGTTTTTTCATGTACACCTAATTTCTTTTTCCAAAACATAAGCGATTGTGTATGGTGCTATTTTGGTATTAAGGGTCATTTCGTGATCCACACCTCTCCCCTCGCCCCCCCGACTTAACCTAAAACGTCGAGATTTTTATGTCATCTGACCATTAGCCTTAGTATCCTTGTGTACCAAATAGTTGACTTGCAAATCAGTCGATTTATAAGAACTTTTCGCGTTTTGGTATTTTCTTCTGTATGTAAACGACCAGAAATTACAGCACAGTGGCCTTGGGACCATGTGAAACAAGAAATTGCTCATAACGCAAAGCCGTAGATGAATCAACTCAAATTTTGTGAATACGCTTTTTCTCAAGGATACTCGTGACATGAATAAAACTGAAGGTGCTTGATTCACGAAGTGCCTTTTAAGAAGAAATGTTCATTTCACAGTGTCCATAGCCACTGTGCTGTATCTCTGTCCGTTTGCAAACATAAATACACAATTACCAAGTGGAGGGGGTACGGGGTCACTTGTCGTGGGGAATTTCACTTTTTGAGGCAGAATTTTCCCCAGTTTGAAGGGGTTTTGAAGGCGGATTTTCCTTGTTGTGAGGGAAAAGTTCCCATTGAGCAGACCAAAAGGACTGATTTAGCATGATTTCCAGCTTTGTCTTTTGGTCAAGCTCTCTGAGTGGCACCGAACCCTCCTGCACCTCCACCACCGTTTACGCTACTGTACAACTGTTTCCTGAGTAGATCGATCTGCACATAAGATTAGGCACACATGCTATACTAGGGACCAGCATCCCGCAAATGCAACTCCTTTTTGCAAAAGTTCCCTCAATAAGGTCCAGATCCCACAAAAATCCTATACTTAACACGAAAAACCCTGCCTTCTACACAATTTTTAAAGCCTGCAAGGCACTAGACTTAAGAATTTTTATCCTGATCATTAAAGGGGCATTGTCGTGATCCACAGCCTTGTCCCCCCACTTACCTAAAAAAAAATGTTGAAGTTTTTTATAAATCATCGACCGTTACCTAGTATCCATTGTGCGCCAATCTTACGTGCAATGCGGGTCGCATCTTTACGAAATTTGGCATTTTGTCTTTCTTCTGTCCGTAAACCTTTACAGAAATACAAACAGCCCAGTAGCCTAGGGCCGTGGGAAACGAGCCATTCGCGCATAACACAAAACCGCAAGATCGGGATCAGCTTCAAATTTTTAGAATAACTTTTCTCAAGGATTCTAGTGATCAATGAATCAAACAGAAGGTGCTGAAATCACGAAATGCACTTTAAATGGTTTGGTGGTTCTTAAACTTCTGAAACATTTTGTATCCTTAGTACTGACTTGCATTTTGTACCTACGTATAGGGCCCATTGCAATTGTTGTATGGGAAATGTTCAAATAACCCCCGACTTTAGGCCAATGGGTTCAGAATATAAAATCGCAACTTTTTTTAGACAGTCCGGAGAACCAGGCTGTGGAAACAATGAAGTCCTCCTTTAAATCCAAGAAAAAATTTAGATTGGGTTCAAATGATAGCGTACACGAGCATACAAATTATAGATTCATTCTAAAACTTGTAATTTGAGTATCTTATATTGGCATGAACTCCCGAAATTCATAGTAAGTGCATCTTCTATTCCCCCGCGAAGTGAGTGATCATTGGTTATCTCCCGCATGCTCCTCACCAAAAAGTGGGTAATCTGGCTATATAAATAAATACTGACACAAACTCAACAAACCTTTTCCATAAAATTACTACTATTGCAACAAAAACTCTGGGCGTTGGGGCACAATTAACTACTTTTGAATGACCATACTTGTATACATAAGATAGCTGATTCCCTATTCCATTTACATCATAATCAACTAAGCTTTGATATTGCACTTACCACCAACCATTCTTGAAAAAAGTCCCTAACATTACTAAAAGACCTGACATTTATAACCATTTGAACGTGTCCCATGACGAAACCCAAACATTGGTTTTTGTGTGATATAAACCGACAATTCCTCAGCCAACCAGTGAGCAATAAACTGACTATCCACATGACCATCTGGCGGTCAGTTGCCTGATGAGTCCACCATGGTAACAGTTAAATTTAAGTTCCAGTATTAGATTGAATTATCTTGTCAAAATTCTCGGCCAACTTCATTCATATTTTCATGGCGCGGTAGAATTGCAGGACTGATGATACAGACCCCAGTGGTTGCCACATACAGTCTTCCAACAAATTGCCAGGGGCAGGACACGACCTGCTCGATTTGTGTTGTCTTGTCCTACCCCTCACACACACCACACACACTTTGCCAGCTTTATTTTTTTTGTGGGTCTCCAGCATAGCTGGCAGGACCTACTTTGCCAGTCCTTGTGCATGTGTATGTGTTTATGTGTCACTAAAATGTAAGGGTTTTTTATGAGCAAAGCCCACAGCTTATATTTTTTTGTCGGTTTAAGCGCCCGACTAAGAACCACTGCTCTCAAAATTGAGGAGTCTATTTCTATATCCTGAAGGTATTCCTTAAATGTTTTTCTTTTATACAATGATCTACGTACTACGTATTTGGAGTTTTAGTGTGGGTGTGTAATGCGATGCAATTTCAAGCAAGAATAACATCATGCAGTTTTTAAACAAGTGGCCTTAAAAGCATTTCTTTGACTTTTAGTCTCTGCGCAAGAATGGCTGGGGAAATGGGAGTTTGGTTTAACGTGGCCAGGGATAGGTAAAGGGTGAGTACGAATAGGAGAGTTATAAGGTAAAAATGATTCAGTCCACGTAGAGTTCAACTACGGTGAGCAAGAGGGTCTAGACAAGGTTGAAATGCAAAAAATTGGAAGGGACATTATTTAAGAGAAATTTAGGTAAACATCTTTATTTGAATGACAGAATGTGTACCTACATATATTCCAGCTTATAACTGGGAGGCCTTCTAAACCATTTTGTGCCCAAATTGGCGTTTTTCTATTTTTCTTTATTTTGAAATGACAGGCGAGATTTACTACTACAAAGCAAACTTAAATCTTTGAACTTGGGGATACAGTTTTTTACATATTTTTCGCCCAATTGGGCGCCTTTTCTATTTTCTTTATTTTGTGAAATGACAGGAGGTGTAACCTACGTTACATTATAGCTTATAATTGGGATTCCATTTAACACATTTTTGCGCCCAATTGGCGTTTTTTCAATTTAACTATTTGAAATGACAGGAGAGTTCTACGTTAATCAAATTAAAGTTTCGTAACAGATAATGCAGTTTTTACATATTTTGCACCCAATAGGCGCCTTTTCCATTTTTTCTTTATTTGAAATGACAGGAAGTTTAACCTATGTTACAAATCAACGGCTTATAACGCTCGGGTTTCGTTTTAAAACATTTTGCGCCCCATGTGCGGTTTTTTTCTTTTTCTTTATTTAAATGACAGAAAGTTTTTACATGTCAAAACATCAAATAAAGGCTTGTACTTAGGGATGCAGTTTTTACAAAAAACATAATTTTGCACCCAATTGGTGGCACCTTTTCTATTTTCTTTATTTGAAATGGACAGGAAGGTGTAACCTATTGTTAAATTAAAGCCTTATAACTTGGGATTCATTTAACACATTTTGCGCTCCAATTGGGCGTTTTTTTTCATTTCTTTAGTGAAATTACCGGAGAGTTTATGTACATCAAATAAAAGTTTAACTAATGAGATGCAGTTTTTACTATTTTGCACCAATTGGCGGCCTTTTCTATTTTCTTTATTTGATGACGGAAGGTGTCTATTTTAAATTAGAGCTTATCACTTGGGATTCAGTTTATACTTTGGGTGGGCGGCCCATTGGTGTTTTTTTCTTTTTTTTTCCTTTCTTATTTGAAATACAGGAAGAATTTTACGTACATCAATTAAATCTTTTAACCTTAGGGATGCAGTTTGTTACATATTTTTGCCCAATTTTAACACTTTTGCGCCCAATTGGCAGTTTTCTCTTCTTTATTTGTGAAATGACAGGAGAAGTTTATGTACATCCAAATTAAAGCTCGTAACTTAGAGATGCAGTTTTTCATTTTCTACTCCTTTGATTTTAAATAACAGGAAGGTGTAACCTAGGTTTAAATTTAAAGCTTAATTTGGGGATTCAAGTTTTAACACATTTTGCGCCCATTGGGCGCCTTTTCTATTTTCTTATTTGAAATACAGGAAGGTTAACCCTAGGGTTAAATTAAAGCTTATACTTGGGATTCAGTTTTAACACCTTTTGCGCCCAATTGGCGTTTTTCTATTTTTTTTGTTCTTTTATTTGAATGACAGAGATTTTAACGTAGCATCAAATTAAAGCTCGTAATTTAGGGATGCAGATTCACACATTTGTGGCGCCCAATGGGCGCCGTTTTCTATTTTCTTTATTGAAATGTGAGCTGAGAGTTTTACGTACATCAAATGTAAAGCTGTAATTTAGGGATTCAGTTTTTAGCACAAGGTTTGGTGGGCGCCAAGTTTAACACATTTTGCGCCCATTGGGCATTTTCCTATTTTCTTTTTTGAAATGACAGGAGAGTTTTACGTACATTAAATTAAAGCTCGAACCTTAGGATGCAGTTTTTAACTTTAAACATCTTTTGCCCTCCCAATTTGACGCCTTTTCTATTTTCTTTATTTGAAATGAGACAGGAAGGATGTAACCTACGTAAATTAAACTATAACTTGTGGGGATTCCGCTAACACATTTTTCGCCCAATTGGCGTTGTTTTCTATTTCCTTATTTGAAATGAACAGGAGAGATTTACGACATCCAATTAAAGCTTTTTACACTTGGGATGCAGTTTTTTACAATCTTTTTCGCCCAATTGGGCGCCTTTTCTATTTCTCTTTATTTGAAATGACAGGAGAATTTTACATACCAATTAAAAGCTTTTAACTTAGGGATCCACTTTTTTACTTATTTTGCACCCAATTTTTAATTACACATTTTGCGCCCAATTGGGCATTTTTTCTCTTCATTTATTGAAAGACAGGATAAATTTTTATGTACATCAAATTAAGCCGTAACTAATAGAGACAGTTTTTCACTTTTCTTTATTTGAAATAACAGGGAGGTGTAACCCTAGGTTCAATAAAGCTTATAATTTGGGTATTCAAGTTTTTAAAACCCATTTGGCGCCCAATTGGCGCCTTTTCTATTTTCTTTGATTTTTGAAATAACAGTAAGGTGTAACCTATGGTTAAATTAAGCTTATAATTTGGGATCAGTTTTAACACATTTTTGCCCCATTGGCGTTTTTTTCTATGTTCTTTATGTGAAATGACGGAGAGTTTTAGTACATCAATTAAAGCTCGTAATTTGGGGATGCAGATTTCACACATTTTGCGCCCATTGGGCGCCTTTTTCTATGTTCTTTATTTGAAATGACGGAGATATTGCTATGAGAGCCAGGTGGCCAAAAATCTGAAGTTGACATCTAGTAGGAACTTTATGACTTTGAGTATCACTAGTACTACATTTTGTGCCCTTGTTCACTCACAGAGTACTTGCTAACCTGGGGGGCCTCCAAGGTTTGGAAGTAGGGGACCCATTCTACTACCATTTAGTGTTGCCAAAATGGGACCCATAACTTTACTTGGCAGAGTCGTTTTGGGCCAAATTTAACACAAATTTGCCCCAGTTTTTAACTTCAAAATTTTTACTTATGAAATTTTGACTCTAGAATTTGAGAATTGGGCCTAATTTTCCAAAAGTAGACATTTTGGAAAGTGATTCCCATTCGCTACAAAATTTGCATGACAGGGTTTATTCATATTACCAGATGCAGAAAATGACACCTATTTGTGCCCTTTCCTGTAATGTCATTGATGTTGGGTACCCCGCACTGTCCTTGCAAGTGGTGCAGTTTCAATGTTTATTCACCCCTCTGGTGTAAACTTGAGATCAACTCTGAGGTGACTGCTGTGTCCCCAGTGGTTTGGTAAACCCTACTTTGTACTTCGGGCCACCTTTTAATGGATTGAGTTGAAACTTAAGGCTGGGTGTGTCAAAACCTCAACCGGGCTGTGTTGGTATAGCCTATATGGGTACGGTACCATAAAGTTTACTCGGTATGAAAAGGCAGTCACACCTTAGCCATGCCTTAGCATTACAAAAAAGTTTTATTTTTTCCTGATATTGTTAGTCATTTTGAGATATGGGGGCCTTTAAAAGGGCCCTATTGTCATCCTAACACATTTTTTCAATGTTAACACTAGATGTCCTTTTTTTCCAAAACATAACTGATTTGGATGGGTGCTTTTATGGTATTAAAGGTGTGCTATGTTACGTGATCCACACAACCCTTCGTCCCCCCCCCCTCCCCCCCGCTCGTCCCCCCCCCCTACTTACTAAAAAAACGTCCGAGATTTTTGTTATATCACCTAACCATCGTCGAACGCTATGAGGGTAGGAGAAAATGGGGCCTAGTTGAATGGGGTCCCACAGGGGTGACATAATGCGGGTGAAATGCATGTATGTCAGGAGGGAAGAGGTCTAGCCGAGGGTGCGTGATTGGGGATATTGAGAAGAGCTCACAGGGTACGTTGTGTAAGCACATGCGCGTCTGTCTGCTAACCGGCAGCCAAACTTACGCACAGTTGGCCCTTATGGGACCATGTTAACAGAAATTTGCTCAAAACGCAAAACCGTAAGATCAGATCAACTCAACTTTTTTTTGTTGAAGAAGCTTGTTTTCTCAGGGATGTCTAGTGAACAATAAAATACAATGAAGGTGCTTGATTCAACGCAGTGCCACTTTTAAGAAGAAATGGTTCATTTCACAGTGTCCCATAGGCCACTTGTGCTGTATCTCTGTCCGTTTTGCAAACGAAAATCAACACATCAAATGTAGTGGTCAAAGGGGGTCACTTGTCATGTGGGGGAATTCCACATTTTGAAGGCAAGAAATTTCCCAGTTTGAAGGGGGTTTTTTTGAAGGCAAGATTTCGCTTGATTGGAGGTGAAAATTTCCCAGTGAGCAGGTAAAAAATGGGCTGATTTGGGCTGATTTAGCATGATTCCAAGCTTTTTCTTTTGGTCAAAGCGCTGGAGGGGGCAACTTGCCCTCCCCTTGCCCTCCACCTGTTACGCTACTGTTACAATTTTTTTCCTGAGTAGATCGAATCTGCACATAAGATTGGCACAAATGCGAACTAGGGACCATCCCGCAATGCCACGCCGTTTTTGCCCAAATTCCTCATAAGGTCAAATGATCCCACAAAAATCCTATTCTTAAAGCACATAAAACCCCTGCCTTTTACACTAATTTTAGCCTGCAAGGCACTAGTACTTAAAGAATTTTTATCATTATCATTAAAGGGGCAGTTTTCGTGATCCACACCTCGTCCCCCCCAACTTACCTTAAAATGTTGATATTTTTATATCATCGTAACCGTTAAGCCTAGTAAATCCATGTTGTTGCCCAATCTACGTGCAATTCGGTACCATCTGTAGAAATTCGCAATTTTTGTAAATTTTCTGTCCCGTAACGGCAGAAATTAGAGCACAGTAGCCTATGGACCGTGGGAAACGAGCAATTGCCCTCATAACAACAAAACCGCCGATCGGGATCAGCTTCAAATTTTGGAGAATAAGCTTTTCTCACGGAATATCTTATTGAATCAATGAATAAAACGAAGGTGCTGAACTCAACGATGCACCTTTAATGTTTTGGTGTTTACTTAAACTTCTTGAACATTTTTATCCAGCTTAGTACGGACTTGCATTTTGTAACAGTAAAAAACAGTATAGGCCCATTGCATTGTTTTGGTATGGGAATGGTGTCAAAATACCCTCTGATTAGGCCATGGTTTCATAATATAAAATCGCAATTTTTTTAGAACATTTCGGATAACAGGCTGTTGGGAACAATGAAAGTACCCTTTAAAGTACAAGAAAAAATTGTAGATGTCAATAAATGCAGACATCATAACAAATTAGAATAATCATTCTAAAACTTGTAAATATTGAGTATCTTATATTGCAATTGCCTCCCCGAAATTCATAGAGTGCCATCTTCTACTCTCCCCCATCTATGGAGGATCATGGTAATCTCCGAAATGCTCCTCACCAAGTGGGTACTCGGCTATATAAAATAAATACTGACACAAACTCAACACCTTTTCCATAAATTACTACATTGCCAAACTAAAAACTATGGGGCAGTTGGGTGCACAATGTAACTACTTTTTAATGACCATTCCTTGGGATACAGAAAATAATATCTGATTCCCAGTAAAGTGGAAGGAAAGGGAGGGGAACAAGGGAGGGGGGGGGCGTTTTTCCCCTTTTCCATCATTATTCACTGAGTCTTTTCTCTTTTTGCCTTACACCAACTCATTCTTTGAAAAAGTGCCCTAACATTACTAAAAGAACTGACATTAAATAAACCCATTTGAAACTTGTCCCTGACTGACACACCAAACATTGGTTTTTGTTGAGATAAACGACATTCTCAGCCACATGAAGCAATAAACGTGACTATCACATGACCAATCTGGCGGGTCAGTTTTTGCCGCTGAAGTCACAATGTTAACAAGTTAAAATGTTAAGTTTCCATTATTAGATTGAATGATCTTTCAAATTCTCGCCAACTTCATTCATATTTTTCATGGAAAGGTAAGAAGAAAAAAAAAAAAAAAAAAAAAACGACGTGCGGACTGGAATGATACAGACCCCCAGTGTTTGCCACAATCCAGTCCTTTTCCTAACATTGGCCCCAGGGGCAGGACACACCTGCTCGATTTGTGTTGTCTTGTCCTACCCATCACACACCACACACACACTTTGCCAGGCTTTATTTTTTTTGTGGTCTCCAGCATAGCTGGCAGGACCACTTTTGCTCAGTCCGTTGTGGCAATGTGTATGTGGTTTATGATGTCCCCTAAAATTGTTAAGGGTTTTTTATATGGAGCAAGCCACAGCCTTATATGTTTTTGGTCGGTTAGCGACCCGACTAAGAAACCACTGCCTCTCAAAATTTGTGAAGGAGTTCAATTTCTATATCTGGAGGTCATTTCATTAAGTGTTTTCTTTTATGAAAATGATCTACTACTAAGTATGTTTTTGGAGTTTTTTAGTGTTGGGTGTGTAAGCGATGCAAATTGCAGACAAGAATAACATCATTGCAGTTTGAAATGGCCTTTAAAAGCATTTCTTGATTTTAGGTCTCTGCCAAGAATGGCTGGTAAATGGGAGGTTTTGGGTTAAAACGTTGCAGGATAGGTAAAGGGGGAGTAACAATAGGAGAATTTCTAAGTAGAAAATGATCAGGCCACAACTTAGAGGTAAACTACGGTGAGCAAGAGGTATATTACAAGGTTGAAAGGCCAAAATTGGAAGGCCTATGGATTTAAAGGATGAAAATTTAGGTACATCTTATTTGAAATGACAGGAAGGTTGTCACCTACATTATATTCAAGCTTATAACTTTTGGGGATTCCTTCTAAACACTTTTGCGCCCAATTGGCGTTTTTTCTATTTTCTTTATTTTAAATGACCAGGATAGATATTTACGTACTCAATTAAAGCTTTAACTTGGGGAACAGTTTTTACATATTTTTCCGCCCCACTGGGCGCTTTTCATTTTTCTTTAATTTTGAAATGACAGAAGGTGTAACCTACGTTAACTTATAGCTTATAACCTTGTGGATTCAGCTTTAACACCTTTTGCGCCCAATTGGGCGTTTTTTTCAATTTTACGTTATTTGAAATGACGGAGATTTTACGTACAAATTAAAGCTCGTAACTTAGAGATGCAGTTTTTTTTACATATTTTGCACCCAATTGGGCGCCTTTTCCATTTTCCTTTATTTGAAATTGAAGGAAGGTGTACCTATGTTAATCAAAGCTTATACCTAGGATTCCAGTTTTAAACATTTTTGCGCCCATGGGCGGTTTTTTGTCTATTTCCTTTATTTGAAATTACGGAGATTTTTTTATCGTACATCAATTTAGAGCTCGTAACTTAGGGAATCAGTTTTTTACCTTTTGTTGCACCCAATTGGGCCGCCTTTTCTAATTTTCTTTATTTGAATGACAGGAAGGGGTGGGTACCTATGTTAAATTAGCTTATACTTGGGATTCAGGTTCAAAATTTTGCGCCCAATGGGCGTTTTTTTCTATTTTCTTTTTTTGAAATGACTTGAGAGTTTTATGACATCAAATTGAGCTGTGTAACTCTTACCGTTTTTACTATTTTTGACCCCAATTGGGCGCCTTTTTCTATACTTTCTTTATTTGAAATTACAGGAAGGATGTAACACTTTAAATTAAAGCTTATAAATTGGGGCTTCAGTTTTAAAAAATCGCATAAAAATGCATATTTTTTTCTCTTTTCTTTATTTGAAATGAACAGGAGAATTTTACGTACATCAAATTAAGCTTTAACTTAGGGATGCAGTTTTTACATATTTTTGCACCCAATTTTACACATTTTCGCCCAATGGGCCATTTTTTCCTCTTCTTTTATTTGAAATGACAGAGAATTTTATGTACAACAATCAAATTACAGCCCTCGTAACTTATCGATGCAGTTTTTTCAATTTTCTTTATTTTTTGGACATAACAGGAGGTGAAACCTAAGTTAAATAAAGCTTATACTTTGGGAATTCAAGTTTTAACACATTTTGGCGCCCAATTGGCGCCTTTTCTATTTCTTTATTGAAATGCCATGAATGTTTACCTAGGGGTTAATTAAAGCCTTAATACTTTGGGGGATTCAGTGTTTTTAACCCATTTTGCGCCCAATTGGGCGTTTTTTCTATTTTTCTTTATTTGGAAATGGACGTGGGAAAGGTGGGGTTGGGGGTGGGAGTTGGGTGGGGTGTTTTTGTGTTTTTATTTCTTTTTCTTGTTTCCCCTGTTTTCTTTTTTTTCCCCCCCCTTTTTCTCCTTCCCTCTTTCTTTTTGTTTCTTGAAATGGGGGGGTTGGGGAGATTTACGTACATCAAATTAAAAGGTCGTATTTGGGACAGAGTTCCCACATTTTGCGCCCAATTGGCGCCTTTTCTATTTTTCTTTATGTGAAAATGACAGGAGAGTTTTACTAATCAAATTAAAGCTTGTAATTTATGGATTGCAGTTTTTTACAACTTTTGCGCCAAGTTTTTAACACATTTTGCCGCCCATTGGGGCCAATTTTTCTATTTCTTTATTGAAATGACGGAGGTTTTACGTACATTAATTAAAGCTCGTACTTAGGGATGCAGTTGTTACTTTCATATTTTTTTGGCCTCCCCATTGGGACCCTTTTCTATTTTCTTTATTTTTGAAATGAACAGGAAACTGTAACCTACGTTAAATTAAACTCATATAACTTGGGGATTCCTCCTTCTAAAACATTTTGCGTCCCAATGGGCGTTTTTTTTCTATTTTCCCTTTATTTGAACTGGGACAGGAGAATTTACGTACATCAAATAAGCTTTTTTAACTTGGGGGATGCAGTTTTTTTACATATTTTTTCTCTTCGCCCAAATTGGGCCCCCTTTTCTTTTTCTTTATGTGAAATGGACAGAAGATTTTACATACATCAAATTACAGCTTTTTTTAACCTTTTTTAGGGATTGCAGTTTTTTTTACCTATTTGCACCCAATTTTAACACTTTTTGCCGCCATTTGGAAATTTTTGGGCCTTTTTTCTCTTCTTTTTTGAAATGACAGGAGATTTTATGTAACATCAAATTAAAGTCTCGTAACTTAGAGATGCAGTTTTTCAATTTTCAATTTCTTTATTTTGAAAGAACAGGAAGGTGTAACCTAGGTTAAATTAAAGCTTATAATTGGGGATTCAGTTTTCACACATTTTGCGCCCAATTGGGCGCTTTTTCCTATTCTTTTTGAAATGACAGGAAGGTGTAACCTAGGTTTAAATTAAAGCTTATAATTTTGGGGTTTAGTTTTTAACACTTTGCGCCCCATTGGGCCGTTTTTCTAGTTTCCTTTTCTTGAATGACAAAGGAGAGGTTTTTATGTCACCTCAAATTAAAGCTTCGTAATTTAGGGATGCAAGATTGTCACACATTTTTGCGCCCACTTGGCGCCTTTTCTTCTATTTTCTTTATTTTGAAATGACAGGAGGAGATTTTTACGTACTCAATTTAAAAAAGCTTGTAAGTTTTAGGGATGCAGTTTTTTACTCATTTTGCGCCAAGTTTTAACACATTTTGCGCCCAATTGGGGCATTTTTCCTATTTTTCTTTATTTGAAAGGACAGGAGAGTTTTTTTTACGTACATTAATTAAAGCTCTTACTTTAGGGATGCCGTTTTTAACTTTACTATTTTTGCCCCATTGGACGCCTTTTTCTATTTTGCCTTTATTTGAAATGACAGAAAATATGTGAACCTACGTTTAATTAAAGCTTATAACTTGGGGATTCCTTCTAAAACACCTTTTTTTTGCGCCCATTTGGGCGTTTTTTTTCTATCTTCCTTTATTTTGTTGAAATGACAGGAGAGTTTTTTACGTACATCAAATTAAAGCTTTTTAACTTGGGGATCAGGTGTTTTACATTTTTTGTCCGCGCCAATTGGGGCCCCTTTTCTATTTTCTATTTTTGAAATGACAGGAGAATTTTTTACATACATCAAATTAAACCTTTTAACTTAGGGATGCAGTTTTTTTTACAGATTTTGGCCCCCAATTTTAACACATTTTGCGCCCAATTGGGCATTTTTTCTCTTCCTTTAGTTGAAATTACGGAGAAATTTTATGTAACATCAAATTAAGCCCGTACCTCAGAGCTGCAGTTTTTGTCAATTTTTCTTTATTTGAAATAACATGAAGGTGTACCCTAGGTTTCAATTAAGCTTTTATAATTTGGGGATTCAGTTTAAACAACATTTGGCGCCATTGGGCGCCTTTTCTATTTTCTTTATTAAATGACAGGAAGGTGTAACCTAGGTTTAAATTAAAGCTTATAATTTGGGGATTCCAGTTTTTACCACATTTTGCGCCAAATTGGGGCCGTTTTTTCTTTTTCTTTCTTTATTTGAAATGACAGGAGAGTTGTGTTATGTACATCAATTTAAGCTCGTATTTTAGAGAGCAGTTTTCACACCTTTTGCGCCCAATTGGGCGCCTTTTCTATTTTTCTTTTATTTGCAATGACAGGAAAGTTTACGTACATCAAATTAAAGCTGTAATTTAAGGGATGCTAGTTTTTTTACACATTTTGCCCCCAGTTTTAAACATTTTGCGCGCCAATGGGCATTTTTTCTATGTTCTTTATTTGAAATGACAGGGAGTTTTAACGTACATTACATTAAATCTCGGGAACTTAGGAGCAGTTTTACTTTACAAATTTTGCGCCCAATTGGACGCCTTTTCTATTTCTTTATTTGAAATGAGACAGGACGATGTAACCTACGTTAATTAAAGCTTATAGTGGGGATTTCCCTTCTAACACATTTTTTGGGGCGCCCAATTGGGCGTTTTTTTTCTATTTCCTTTATTTGAAATGACAGGAGAGACTTACGTACCTCAAATTAAGCTTTAACTTGGGGATGCAGTTGTTTTTTTACATATTTTTTTCGCCCAATTGGGCTTTCTATTTTCTTATTTTGAATGAACAGGAAGTGTAACCTAGGTTAAATTTAAAAGGCCTTATCAATTTTGGGGCATTTCACTTTTTAACACATTTTGGCGCCCAATTGTGCCGCCTTTTTAAAACTCAATATTTTCATACCTTTTAAAACACCATCGTGAATACGACAGGAAGTTTACCTCGTAAATTAATGCTTATAATATGGGGATTCAGTTTTTAACACATTTTGAGCCCAATGGGCGTTTTTTCTAGTTTCCCTTCATTTTGACATGACAGGAGATTTTACGTACATAGATTTTAAAGCCCGTAACTTAAGGATGCAGTTTTTTACAATTTTTTGCGCCCAATTGGGCCGCCCTGTTTCTCTTTTTCTTTTATTTGAAATGACAGGAAGGTGTACCCCTACGTTAAATTTAAAGCTTACAACTATGTTGAAGGTCCAAGGTCGCATACCAAGGTCAAAGGTCATGGGGAGATCAAGTGCCAATCTAATACCCATTATCAAATCTACTTTAAATCAGTTATATTTTTCTTTAATGTTTTTTTCTGTCATGAAGTGCAACTAGGACAACCACTGTTCCTTCTTAATATTTCTTTTTAATTTTGGATCTTATTTCTTTTAAAATTAGGCCTGGCGACCCGACACAGTTGTTTTTTGGAAATACTTGTTTATATAGTGATTGCGAAAGCCGAGCACTGCGAAATTCTAGTTAAACATGTGTGTGCTAATAACTATTTTTTCTGTACTTTGTAAAACTTGCTGCAGTCTTGGCCTTTGAGTTTGCCATTTAGAACACTTGTTTATAAGGTGTACCCAAGTAATTTAAACCCCAAAACAACAATTTCTTAACACTTTAGGCCCCAATTCAGTCAGCTATAGTGTATAGCTTATTCCCTAAATTGGTCTGTTTGTTTTGCATCTTACTGTTCCTTGTTTGAATTTACTTACGCACTCTGGTTTTTTATATTAAAATACGCACGTTGTCGAATAAATCATAACAAGAAAGTTGTTGGGTTATCTTTGGACCTAAGACATGAGAAAGGAAATCTGGATATTTCCCCTGTTTTGAATGATCGAATAAAGGTTTGGTACCATTATAATTACGTTTTGTGGAAGTTCAATTAACTCTACTTTTGTCGGGTATAAAGTGGGTCGTCCGTAGGATAATGATTCACGATCCATCCTGTCCGCCACTGTATGAAATGAATAGATCCATTTGGTTCAACAGATAAATCCGAACCGTTGTTTATTTGCCCTTACTTTTTGCAATACAAACCAAGATTCTATCCCATGTGTCCCATGCATTAAACTTGAATGGACGATATAAGAAGAGCGGTATGATTCTTTTTATTCATAACCCATTGAAATAAAACAGACAGTACCTCTATTAAAAGTTCGCTATTTCAACGATGCATTTGGCATTAATGCACCACACCAAACACTGGAAATCAAAGCAAGGTCCACGAACTCAATAATGTTTTCAATAACTATCTTTTTGAAGCGCCCCAATTCGTGAATGGGTCTACTATCAAAGTTTCAGAGTCAAAAGTCAATATTCACCTGGACCCAGTATATTTTCGTCTGCCAATAAAAATCAGTGTAAATTGAATAAAAATCAAAAGAAGAAACTTGTTTTCAAGTTTGAACCCAATGATCTTGTTGGGTCCAATGATGAATAACAGCTTTTCTTTCGTGATTTTTTTGAAAGCGTATATTTTTGGAAATAATTAATAAAAACCGGACATCTAAGTTAATTGAACAGACAGTAGTTTGAATGTTAAACCTTAATCCAAGGTTGAATGTTGCATAACACTTTCCTTTTGTAAACTACAGCTAACAATGATTAGCAAAGGCAAGCAAATTCCTGGGCAGTCAACCAATCTATATCCTTATTATCTGCAGTGGCTTTTCAAAGGACTTGGATTATGTGGTATTATCTGCCAGCCTATATGCCCAAAAGAGAGAGATCAGAAATATACTTTTGTTCCCTCTCTGGGTCAGATGTGACCCACAAGGCCACAGAGGTGTTTTGAAGGCTTACTCAAGAGATTTCCCCAAGGATGGTGGCCTCAATTTTCTAACAAATTATGTGTTTTGCATATACATAATGCTTGTCCACATATTAATTGCTGTGTGAAATGGCTAAGCTCAAATCGAGATGTCCTTCATATAGAAAATCACAACCTTGTAATAAAATCCTGATTCAAGAATTTTTATTACACACAGGAACCAGACCACTAAATAAAACTACTCTGGGACATAATTTCTTTGTACATAACAAACGCGCGCGTCAATCTTTTTGCCGTGTACTTCTTCTTACGTGTAAGACGATGGTGCCGGCCGTTTTTGGGCGGGCGAAGCTGGCAATCCGTTAACTTCCAAAAATTATAGCAGAGTTTAACAGTGTAGCAGCCCGATGTCAAGCAAAACTGTGTTGGCACTGAAATGTTGACCCTTTCCCTAAATGAAGAGCCTAAAATATTGATAATTTTGGGGGGGGTTATCTTAAATGAAATTTGAAATTAATCATGATTGTTTGGGACTAGTAACAAACTATTTGCATGGGTAAAGAAATTTTTGTCACAAAACTCTAATCCAAAAGTTTTTTTTTTTTTTTTTACTAAATTAATATTTCAGTAAATGTTAAAATGGCCTTTGATAAAAAATTGAGAATGCCTGCCTTTTGTATTAAGGTTATGCTGCAATATTTTTTTTTTTCTTCAGTGCATTGGCCAAAAATCCATGCACGCGCATCAGTTTGATATGATAAGCCCGCAGGCCAGTGCCATTATGAGGTCTGGTCAAACTGACGCAAGTGCATTGATTTTGCCAATGCACGAGAACTACAATATACAGACAGTAACCTAATTCATAAATGGTATTACCTAAACAGCAACATTTTTAAAGAAAACTGATATTTTCAGGAAATCACAATGCAGTAATTTTTCTCAACGAAGATGTACATACCTGCCCATACAATGAATCAATTCCAACCGTCCGCTCGTAACGTTTCTAAGCACTCCTGTTGTATGCTCCTTCATACGCACCTGACAATGCAAATATCCATGCAGAATTTTTGTCCAATCATATTGCCTCTCTCATAATGAAATAAACGTTCAAGCACTTCACCTTTATGCCCGCGATCACTGGGTTTAAATCAATATTTTTATGCTATAGTGCACATATGACTACCCATCATAGCTCCCCATTTTACACCTTAATTGTTAAAGTTTAAACAGTGGTGTAAAAATTGATCTGTGGCTCATTGTTAGAGTTTCACACCCCCCACCTGTACCCCCCCCCCCCACTTCAAGGGAACTTTCCCTAACCATAATGCCACCCGCTGAGGAAAGCGGGCCAAGTTAGGAGCATCCGTATCATGGACACACACCAAGCCCCGGACCCAGCTTAATCCAGCTGAACAAATCCCTGACACCACCACACGCCACTACTAATGACTTGTTGGTTTATGCAAAGAAAAGAGGACAAGGTTAAACAGGGGTATTTTTTATGGTGACTCTTTTAAATTGGGACATCCTTCATTATTTTTTGCCATCCCCCCCCCAAAAGCAGAATTTTGTGGTGGCTTGGTGCAAAATGTCAAAACATTGCTCTTTTTAACCAAAATTTAGTCCCCCCCATTTACTGTGAACTGGTTGTCCCAAAGGCAATTGGAACAGGACTTTTAAAAGACACTCCTCAGTGATTTATAGGAGGCTCAAATACCTGAAATTTGCCATAATAGCTTAAAAATTGAAGGATAAGTCTGGTAGAATTTTTCATAAGTTACTTTTTTTCCAAACTGAAGAATTGAACGAAAGGATACAAATCCTCCATTCAATTGCAAATGTTTGCAGTAAGTGTCCGTACAGACAGTAATGACTAAAATGTTCAATTTTGTCCTTATTAGGTTGCTTATGGTCCTATCATTTGCAGGGTCTGTAGGCTTATGGAATGCCCTTCCTGCATGTGTAGCATCAAACCAGGACTTGCAGAGCTTCAAAAGGGCAGTTAATCACTTTCTTGGCCCTAATCCATCAGCATTACTAATTAGATAATTGCTGTTAATGCCTTGATCAGCCTTGACATAAAAAAAATAAAATTTGTGTAGCGGCTATTCATCGCATTGGAGAACTACGCTGCAACTTTGTCGTGTTGAGGACTCGCGACCTCACCAGTGAATCTGACATGCACATGCGCAGTCAACTGTAAGTCATAATGCTGATTAGGCCTATTCCTAAGGAATTAAAAATTTAAGAATGATCTGGATTTGAGGTCAGAGGTCATCTATAGGTCTTTTGAGGTCATTATTGAGGAAATGCTTCATAGAAATGAGTGTTCACAAAAGGTTCAACATGCTAACTCCAAGATTTCAAAATATAACTTTTTTGTGTAGTAATTTAAAATAGAAAAAACTAAAAATAGTCACCTAAAATGCTTAATTCCAAAGTTTGAGATGAATCTGATTTTTTTTTTGATGCAGTACAGTGCCATAAGATATGGTGTATAACAAAAATTCTGGATCTGGAATTTTGTAACAAAGTTGTGATTTTCTATATGAAGGACTTTGTATTGAACTTAGCTATTTCACACAGTGATTAGTAAATGGACAAACATTATGTTTATGCAGAAAATATTTGTTTGAAAACTGAGGGTGCCCTCCTCAGAAAATCTCGCAGTCAGCCTTTAATTTATGGCACAAGTTGGCTGTTATACTAGATCAAGGGTTGCTAAGCAACTGATTAATGTGCTGCTGTGCCAATGATACTCTTTACTCAAAACTGAGATTGACATGGTTGAACCTGTTTCTAATACACTAAAAATCCTTCAATCGGTTTCATTGTAGAAATATTCACTGGTATTCAAAACACAAAAAATGTGCTTGATAATAATGAAAGTGCACAAACACACAACTTTGTTGCACTAATTGCTATGCAAATTGGCAAAATAGAAATTGTAAGTTCACACTCAATTGCCTAATTTCAATCCATTTGGTATGAAATCATGTGCATTTTGTTGACTTTATACATATATTTCTGGTTCATCGGTCATTCATGCAACCTTGCATGCCCAACTCTTCAAAAGTAATTATACCTGCCATGCTTCAATGACTTTCTTAGTACCAGGGTACATAGGGATCTGGATTCAATGCATTCGACCTTTTCCGCCATTCTTTTACTATTTGGACTGTGGGAATGACAAGCTGTACGTATTGTGCAAATGTTATTTGCAATTTTCTGGGCTATAGATGTGCACTGTCATGGTCACCACGCTACGTGCAGATATGAGGTAAGGTCTGATTTAGATGTGTAGTGTAGATGGTGGTACAATTAATGCTTAAAAGTCGTCTATGTAGTCAAGAGCAAAATTTGATAGACATGCAGAACTTAACCACTAGAGCCTTATTGATTTTTTCCATGGATTTGCAGAATGCTGATGGTCTTGGTTTGCATTATGATGGATCATTAATATGCTAGGCAGACATGGACTAACATGTATAGTTTACCTTGATGGCAAACAAACTGTTAGTTTCAATATTCCCTTGTGTAATTCAAGTTAGCTTTGGGGTTCATGGTTTGCCTGTCTATAGTACACATAGGATTACATAGCAGCATTTTGAAAAAAGAAAAAATGGATTTCTAGGTTCTAGCTTAGCCATTTTTTTTTTGTGTGCACAGAAGGTGCGCAATTTTCTTATATTGAGTGTATGACATACATGTACATGTATTATGGTATGCATTTGTCACTTAATCTGCAAAATCAACATTAACCAACATCACTTTCGATTTAAGGCTGTGGCGCTCTCTTATTTATAGGCGTACATGTCTTGTAACATGTTTCTTTAATGTACATGGAGGGTTGATACATTTTGTGACCCCACTTTGTCTGCTCCCAGTTGAATTCAGCAGCCTTGACGGAATAAAGTGTAGGGGATACTGTACTTTATTCCGTCAAGGCTGCTGAATTCAACTGGGAGCAGACAAAGTGGGGTCGGATTAAAGAGCGGATGAAATCTTATCAATGGTATTCGATCTTAAAGTGAAGGTCATGCAGAAATGTTGGCTTCAATTCATGCTAGAGCATTCAACCTCTCAAAATGAATAGAATCATCAAAAACTTTTAATGAAGTAACACATAAAAAATCACACTATAGCTGTCAAGATTTTATTCACGTCTTTAAAAAAATATCAAATTTTGTTTTTGGAGCTATCTACTGCTTGTAGTCTAGGCGAGAGGTGAAAATAATGTTCAGATTATGATAAAAGCATGAAACTTGGCACAAATGATCAAAACAACATTCTAAACATTTTCAGGGGTGGAGCCAAAATTAACTCTCTATAGTATAGCAACGGTTGCTAGGCAATATATTTTCCTTAGCAACCGGTACATAGGATGACTATGGACCAATGATATTCAATGACTGGAATGTACTTTAGTATCTACAACTTCAAATTTCATAATACATTATTTTGAAGCACTTGCCAACAACACAAGACCAAATTGTAGTTGCTAGGCAACATATTTTCATTAGCAACCTGCAACCAGTAGAAAATTGACTGTTGACCACGGTTTCTTATAAACTGCATCATACATTATTATCCAAAACATTCTTTGATCATATTCACTCTGCACAATTATCAGCTGCTATAAACGTGATAGTTCCATGTTTGTGTCATCATTTAAGGGTAGTGTCAACCCTGGTGCTTTTGTTTTTACACGAATTTCTGATTTTTGCACCATTTTAAACATCAAACTGTGTTCTATAGTTACCAACAAAGGTTATCCACTGCAGACAATCTT